>CABFWO010004149.1:18926-70632 GCA_902155825.1 Timema genevievae | reverse complement strand
TAAATCCATTTAAAAAATGAAAATTTAGGCCTAAAAAACTATGCTTAGCTTTAACTCAAATATAATTTCGTCTAAACTAAAAAAAAGTTCATTCTTTAAGCTTTCAAATGAGCCCTAGCTGCCATTCCTGCTATTTCAAATAAACTTAATGCAGATTTTAGAAAATAACCCTAAAATGACACTTTTTACCTGTTCGTGATGTAAAAAATAGCCTATATCTCAAGGAGTAATTTTTTTAAAAATATAACAAAAATTGTTTTGAAGTCTAAAAGATTGGTGCAAATCTCCTACCAAATTTCATCAAAATCAAAAATGGTGTGGCAAAATTTTTTATTAAAATTTGTTGATTTAGCATGGAATGACCCTTCTTGCAGTTTACACGTAACACTTTTTGCCCTGTGGAATGGTGCACCGTCTTGCATGAAAATGCCATTACCTGTTAAGAACCATTCACTCATTATAGGTACAACCCACGTTTCTACCACCTCCTTATATTGTCCAGCATTCATGTTTCCCAGAACTTCATGAATTTTACCAGTCCCATAAATTGAAATCCCACTCCAAATCATAACTTTAGTGGGGTGCTTTACATTTTGCACTACACACTCCTTCCTGAAAGTCTCTCCTGGTCCTCTTCTTATGTACTGGGGGTTTTCTTCAACAGCAGAAATAATCGTCTCGTCACTGAACAATACCTGAAACAAGTATTTTTGTTATTTGCTTGACTATAAGCAAAATGATAATTACTTCAAAACTTGTGTTATAATAATGATAATTTTACTTTTAATAAATTTTTGGTACTTTATTTATCTTTCCAGTCTTCAGATATCCAGTCCTAGTGTGACATGGACCAATCAAGGCGTTTTTTTTATCATGGCAGGTGTCAGCTTTTGCTTTTTACGAGGACTTCTTGCTTTTAATACACCTTTGGAAAGCCTACGGTGGATATTGCTAGCAGATACTTCTCTTCCATGTTCCTGAGCAACCGCCTGAAGCTCGGTTGATGTCATACTTAATCTTTTACGCTGTTCTCGAACAAAATTCTCTTTAAAATGGGCGATATCACGCGTTCTGCACCTGCCCACTCGTTGTGGTGTGGTACATTTATGATCCATCATTTTCTGTAAGAATCTCATAACATAACTAGTATTTACTCCTACAACGTGACTAATTTGAGCTTTCAAAAGGACTTCAATTTTATGCTCTCTTTCGCGGTGTGACATCTTTAGCTTTGCCCATCTTTATTATACTGAAGTCTTGCAACTTCGAGACAACAGTAATCCAGACCGCTTCCGGCTCTCACCCCCACACTACCTGCCATACCCATTATTACTCTGGCCATGGGATGAATTGCCAGAACTACCACTAAGCACAAAACAAAGCAGTCAATAAACATAGGCGAGTGGAAGGAGCAGGGAGTATTTTTACCTCCAAATACACACAAGCGGAAAATGTAAAGAACAGTATATTGCAAACTGACACAAATACAAAATAAAATGTAGGGCCAAACTTGACCGAAAATGGAGCAGAAATATGTATACATACCCAAAATACAAAATCCAGCTTAATTAAGTACTGCTAACTAACACCAAATTCGAATTTTATCACAACAAACACCAAAAACATGAAAATTGCTAATAATTTGCACACGTCTGTATATTGATTGGTAAGGTAATTCTTAACTAATTAAAATGTTTCTTTGAGAATGTAGCATGGAAAAAAATAATATATATAATAGCTCATGTCAAACACATATATACTAATTACGCCAATGAGTTACTGTAGGGATGAGGTTGAATTTAGAGGAAATGTTCCCTCATTTGTGTGGAGGGAGAGTGGATAACCATTTTGGAAAAAACACCCTTAGTACACTCAACTGGGATTTGAACACCAATCTCACTCTCATTGGTATTCTAGTCTAACATGAGAGTGACACCTTGAACCATGCAGCCAATGAAGCAGGTGAAATCATTACCTATTCTTTAAATATATTAATTCATATAAAATCATATTTTTATTGAATTTTAATAGACTTGGGACCATAGCTTGGCTGATTAAGCTTTATTATTATTATTTAATCACATTAAAGATTATTTTTATCAAATTATAAATCTTTATCAGATTCATGGCCTCTTTGTTACTACTGCTTGACAACTTGGCATGGAAATAACTAAGTTAGTTTTTCAATAGATTAATACATCCAAAATTGTATTTTAATTGAATTTGAATAGATTTAAGAAGATTAGGTTAGGTTTGTTTGATAATTGTTTTTATTATAAACATATACAAGATTAGTTTTATCTAATTATTATGATTAAATATGTAAGGTGTTTTAGTGTATTAAAGTTTTATAAATTGGCAATTCTGTAGCTATATCAAACTTTTTGTGTTGCGTAGTTGCCTAAGCAATTTTTATAAGAGGGTTAAATAAACTATATATAAGACTTTGGCAAACATTAATTCACTAAAAGATACACAATTTGTGTTTGATAAAGGAAATAATAGAAATAATATACCATTTGCAAGATTTGAGTTTACTATAAAAATTAGCAAGATATTCAAGGTGTTGTTGCTTTAAACTTTTGCTTCTTGTGATATTCTGTGAGGTAGGCGAGTCTAGAAAATATTTTCTATACCATTAATTAGTAGGTATTAAGCTAGTTAGACACTTTTTTTTGTGTCTAATATAATTAATAATGCTGCAAGGTATTTTTTTTTTTAATTTCAGGACTGTGAAGCTATTATACTCCATAAAATATTGCCCCTCATCTGTTATTTTATTAAACTTTTTGAATTATTTACCATAGACATATACAAGATTATTTTTATCTAATTATTATGATAAATATAATAGGTGTTTTAGTGTATTAAAGTTTTATAAGTTGACAATTCTGTAGCAATATCAAACCGTTTCTTGTTGTTGCGTAGTTACATAAGTGATTTTTTGTAAAAGGGTTAAATAAACTATTTGTGAGAGTTTAACAAATATTAAATTACTAAAAGATCCACAATTTGTGTTTGATAAAGGAAATAATAGAAATAATATACCATTTGCAAGATTTGAGTTTACTATAAAAATTAGCAAGATGTTCAAGGTGTTGTTGCTTTAAACTTTTGCTTCTTGTGATATTTTGTGAGGTAGGTGAGTCAAGCAAATATTTTCTATATCAATAATTAGTATTTAGCTAGTTAGACACTTTTTTTGTTTAATGTTATTAATAAGGCTGTAAGGTGTTGTTTTTTTTCGGGGCTGTGAAGCTATTACACTTTGATAAAATATTTCCCCTCATCTTTTATTTTATTAAACTTTTCCTATTAATAAATAAAGTACTATAGGCCTTAAGAAATCAGATGAGAATGTACTCAAAGAGGGTGGGATTCTTTAATTTTTTTTCTATGCCATATTATGATCGATTAAATATTTTTCACCATATAACAACTAACAACAATAGCAAAATTCTAACAGTAACAAAATTATTGTTGTAAAATAACTGTACATACAGTTGAAACGCTTTGGTCCCTCATCTTGTGGTCCAGCACATTTTGAATCTGCTGCCATTAGTTTGAGTTATGGCCACCAAAACATTGTTATTAGCAGTTCAAAGGGGCCAAGATTGTTTACATCTGCAGCCAAGGATTTTGGTTTTACAGTCTTGTTTTGGCTTGTACTCTGGCTGGATTTTATCCCTTAATTGTGTCTTCCAAGAGACCAAAAGTTGTGAAAGGTGGTGTATTATTTCCTGTTTTAAGCTTTATTCTTCCTTATATGACATAACAATAAGTACAGTAAGTAGAATGATATGGCAAGCCTAGGGCCTGGGCATAGGAGGCATATAAATGGTTCTGTGTCAAATTCTGTGGTCCTAATGATGCCAGACTAAAGAATATCAACAGTAGCATACAAAAATTAAAAGACAGGCTTAATCCACCTGAAATCACATATTATTTAGAATATCACTCTGCCCTTACATCTAAGATTTTCTTTATATTATTTTCCTCCTCACTAAATGAAATACTAACATGCTAATCTCGTATTTGATTAGATTGTGGAAGATGGAGAGATAGGTGTTTGATCCCAGCCGGATGCACCGAGGGTGGTTTTCCACTCTCCCTCCATGCAAATATGGGTGAATTTCCTCTAAATTAATCCTTCCTAATCCCTAACCCATTAATGTAATTAGTACATTGGCGTATAACCTGAACGAGTAGTAAGACGTGGTGCTAAAAAAAATATAATAATATTAGGGGTATCTTGAGTACTCAAAAATTCAAGTTCTAATCGAGTTTAAGTAGTTACTAGAAGATTTTTATAAAACTCGAAAAATTTCAGAACTTGGAATGTTTGATCTTTTTCTCAAAAAATTCCTACTTTAGGCTAATTCATTTTATTTAATCTTAGGATATAGTTTCATAGCAAATAGTCCTTCATTATTTCCTTTTGGCTAGTTAGAAAAAATTGTACAGTTATATTAAATTTATTTAAAAATTGGAATTTGTGGGATTGACACCATTTGCAAAGGAAATAATTGGAGCTTACCATTGGTCTTTCCAATGTTTACTTCTAAACCTATTTCATTACTAGCCTCTGATAAAATTTATGCATTTCTTGCAACAGCTTCCTTACTATTGCCCAACAAAGCTAAACCATCTGTGTATCCCAATGGATGCATCGTACTATTTAAAGTTAACTCTTCCCTACTCTCATGCATTACCCAAATAGCATACTCTAGGGCTAAATTAAAAAGTAATGTGGAAAGTACATCTCATTGTTTCAACCCATTATGTATTTTTAAACTATCTGATAATTGGCATTCAACCCATACCCTGCCATCCGTATCAGTATAAAATATCATATAATTTATTTATTTTAACTGAATTGTAGCCCTTTTTAAAATCTATGTATAATATTGATTAACATGATATATGTCAAATTTTTTCTAATATTTGCCGAATAGTAAAAATCTAATGTTTTTTTATCTAGTTCGTCAAAATCCACACTGTTCATGTTTTGCAAACAAACCAAACTTGAATTAATTGGTAAATACTTTTACATCTTTGCCTTATAATCTTTAATGTATTTTAATAAAAGTAATAACTCTAGCTTTAACATTTGTTAGTTTATTTGTGCTTTAATTAAATGTAACGTTAGTTACCGAGTTGCTACTTAGAGGGTAGACTGTTACAAGATGTAAGTTCCTCAAGATGTTTTTGTTTTTCACTTATTTTTCAGTTTGCAAGTGTAATGCTGAGTATGTTAAAGGTTTTTTTAAATAGTTAATTATAAAAATTAGTTCAAATTCATAAACATGTAACTTAAGTTACTGGCCTTAAAATATACAGTTTTTAACATAGAATGCCATATATTTTCACATAAAGCTTAAGAACATGTTATAAGGACCTACATGAAAGATAACTTAATAGCCTAGCTAAAAAAATATGTTTGTTGTGGTCCACTTTATACACCATATGGATGTAACGTTAGTTACCATTGCCACTTTGTAACTTTAAATAGGCCTACTTTATTTATACAGGAACTTTTTTTGAGTTAGGCCTAACTATTTTTGCAAACATTTTCAATTGTTATTAAAAAGCATTATTTCAGTTAAAGTTGGGCGCACAGCAAAACAAAGCAAAAGCATTTTTACGTAAAGCAAAACGTTATTGCTTTATACTGTTTTGTATTGGCTCAAAACATGTTTTCACAAAAAACCTTTTACTGCAGATCAGAAAAGCACAGCAAAACAAAGTATTGGGGGGAAGGGGACTGCAGTGTTCTAGTAATGGTACAATGTCCTACTATGAGGATGTTGCCGTGGCTATGTGACAGTGGTTGTTGGATTCTGAACAACATCCTGAGAGAAGTTGTTGGGTGCACCCATTTCAATTGCTATTTCCTACCAAAGTGGGCCCGGTCCAATACATCTCTGTTATGATGTTCTTTCGCTGTGTAATCACACAGGGGGTCTAATTTGCACTACATGATCAGCAAATCGGCATCTAACTCCATGAAAATCAATTGCATTACTAGGTGTGTGCACGTACTGTGACTGAGATGGTCGGCACATGCGCAAACAGAAATGTTTTCCCTTGAAACACCGCCCCGTGTTTACGTCCGAAGCAAGACTATGTGAGCTTTGTTATGCTTTGTTTTGCTTTATGGTGATTTTACTTTTTGAATGATGCTGAAACAATTTGCTTTAAAGCACTTTTAATTTTTGACTATCTGGTATGCGGCATTTCCATTTGAATACATTGAAATAATTGTAGTTATATTAATTTTAACTTTAGTAAGGAGAAATGTAAATTGAAAATTTTTGTAAGGAACGTACTTTATAAAAACAGATCAATGGTTGTTACAATAAGTTAATAAAACCTCAAAAGTGAGTTAAGAGATAGTTTATTGTAGAAGATTGAAAAATAAAAAATGTTTTGAAGAAAAATATTAGATAAATACCCGCCTCAGTGGCGTAGTTGGCTAACGCGCTAGTCGTGTTGAGCTCGACCGCCGAGGACGGGGAGATCGAGGTTCGAATCTCGGTCGGGTGAACTGGGGGTGGTTTTTCCTAAATGGTTTTCCACTCTCCCTCCACGCAAATGCGGATTCACTTCCTCTAAATTCAACCCTCCCAATTCCTATTCCATTAGCGTGTAACCCGAACGGGTAGTAAGACGCGGTGCTAAATAAATAAATAAAAATTAGATAAATATAATTAAAAGAAATATTAGAAGTTATTAAAGATAAAATCTTATGTCATGTATGATCAATTATATATACAACTCCTCCTTAATGATACTAATTATTAAAGAATTATAGATCAAAATAGTTATAATTAGGAGGGTTAAAATAGTCCAAGATTCTGGTAAAATAATTCAAGAGTTATATTATTATATGAATTGGTCAAGGATCTGTCAATTATGATAAAGAATAAACATAGTAATCCTATGAAAGACAATTCCACTAAACCTTATTAAAAAGTTTAGCAACTAGAAAATAATACCAAGATGATTAGATGAATAATTACCAGTTAATATATTATGGCATTAAAAGACATTGTGAAACACATGTAAAAGATAGAGGAATAGAAATTCTATGTAAAAAATAATTAAAATTATTTGCATATAAACATATTAAAATAAAAATTAAAAACTAGAAATAACATAGATTATAAGTTGAAAGAAAAGAATAGTAGTAACATAGGAGTAAATTATTTGTGCTAAAGGGGTACAATGTAGGTGCAACCACCGTAAAAGTTATATAATACAAATTAAAATGTCAAACAGATTTTGTAGACTTAAAACATTGGAATGTAAGTTATATGTATATACAGTCTAAGATGTCATAAAAGAAGTGTACATTATTGAAAAATGATAATATAGTTCTGAAATAATAACTAAAGGACGTTCCTTAGCTGGAGTGTTTTGGTTCCTCTCCTTAACATTGCCCTGCCTTTAGGCTGTATTGAAGTTACGACGACATGTTTCAGTTATTCAGCCATCATCAGGTCTGAGACAAACCAATGCAATTATTAATATTAATTTATTGTAACAACCATTGATCTGTTTTTATAAAGTAAGTTCCTTACAAAAATTTTCATTGAAATAATTGTTTCAAGGCATAATAAAGCATAAACGCTTTTGCTCTGTTTTTTTGGTGTGCATCCAGCCTTAAGGATCTGGTTTTTTATTAATTTACTTCTTAAGCCTTGTAGGCTAACATTTTGCTTTCCTGTAAAGTGACCTTCGATTCAATTTTATTGTTTTTTTTCTTTCTAATGCCGCTAACTGCAGCCGATAAAATGAAACGGTGACGACAAAAGATTAAAGATGAGGATAAGTACGATGAGTACAAAGAGAAGCAAAAGGAAAGTATGAAGGCAATGTGCAGGGAGTATAAATTAGACCTTGAAAAGCTATGTGTAAATAAAAGAGAAGCAAAATTAAATGAAGAAAGAAAAAAGGTAAGAGAAAGAGTAGCAAAATGAAGACGTTTAAAGAAAGAAAACCACGATCTAGGCTCTTCACTTGGGTTCAAAAACCCAAACTCATTGGGTGAAGGGTATGACCAAAATTCCCCACTAAAAGAAGAAGTGTTGTAAAAGAATTATTTGCAAAAATCATTGGGAACAGGGCCACAAAACAAAGCTCTATGCTTCAGAAATCTCAGGAGCCCAAACAATCAAAAAGCAATTCATTAGCACTCAGGAATACCACCATTAAAGTAGTAGAATCTTTCTATGAACGGGAAGATATAAGTCGTCAAGCCCCAGGGCTTAAGGATGTTGTGTCTGTTAGAGATGCCCAGGGTAGTAAACAAAAAAATCCAAACCAGACATCTGTATTTTTCAATTTTGGAGACGCATGTCTTATTTTGTTCAGAGGTTGGGATAAGTGTAGGTAAAAGTAAATTTGCAGAGCTTCGGCCCAAACACGTCAAACTAAGCAGCAAGTTACCTCATAATATATGCCTCTAGGTACCACGAAAATTTTATTTCTGCAGTGAAAGTGTTGCACTATCATTTCCAGAATATTCAGAAAAATTTTGTGCAACTTTTTGTGCGCACCAAGCACAGATAAAAGTTGGCTCGGCAATTGTCACATCTGTAAAGACATTTTGTACAGTAGAATGCTGAAAGAAGTAGATGAAAACTGGTTTCTGAACGAGGTGTCATGGCATGTATGGAAGGAGGTCGATGGCTCCCTAATGAAGGTCGTGTCTGAAGACATTCTAGAAGAGCTGGTAAGCTACATAAATACAATTTCTTCTAAATTTTTGTATATGTTTACATAAAGAAAGAAAAAAATCCCACCCCTAAAGATTATGACACTAGCATACTTAGCCTTAATTCAATTATACTTTTCAGAAAACTATACAAGCATTCATTGCCCAAGATGAGGTACAAAGCTTCCATTGTTGTCAACCTCAGGTCAGCTTGTTCACCTGTAGCCTATGGTTTGAAGGAAAACAGTATCCTTACGTCATTGTCTCAGACAATTTAACTCATTCAAAGGACACACTGCTAGCAAACATAAGTAGAATTTTTGGTAAACTGCCCTCAAAAGTAACAGAAGTAAAAATATGGTCAGATTGGCTAAGCAGCCAGTTTAAAACAAATACATAGCAGCAGCGCTAAAGTTTCTTCAGCATAGAAAAAGTAAAAAGATAGTTTGGAACTACTTTGCTACATCACATGGTAAAGGGCCAGTTGAGGGTATTGGCTGTGCCATGAAGAGAGTGGTTTGACATGAAGTATTGAAAAACAAAGCTATGGTTTTCAATGAAAAACAGTTTCTTAATTCAGCAATGAAAGCAAGTGATGTCTCCATCATTCTAATGACACACCAAGATATTATAAACCAAGATCTGGAGATTGACTTAAAAACCATTTTACAAACTGCACTCACTGTAAAGGGTATCTCTAAAGTTCATGCAATGTACTTTACAAGAAAAAGTATACTCGCGACTCATTTTCTCACAAAAGGTATTTATGTACCTGATATGCTAGCAGACAAATCAGCATCTCTTTCTGACAATGAATCAGCCATAAACATGGGAGAGAGACTGCCTAGAAGATCTATTTACTCCCAAATATATAGCTCAGGCTCTGAGTCAGACTGTGACAAAAACCACAATCTAGAACATAAGCAATTTAAGGTGACACTCGGTGACATTCAACATGGCACACTTTTGTAAGAGTTGAGTTTACAGAGGAAAACACGATGAAAGTGTATACATATGCTGCGATCTGCCAAACTTCAGTGGATGATGAGATGGATTTTCGAGTTTTTGTCTAAATAAAGTGGGTAATAGCTGCCAGGTGTTTTGTGTAAACACATAAAAGACATAGCTATATGTTAAACTATCTTAATCCCTGTTCTTCACATGAGATGTGTTATTGAGGAATTTTTGTTTGAACCTTAATGGCAAGGTTCTTAGCGCTATCCGAGAAACACTGCGAGGAGGTGACCATGTATTGTTTCTCATGGGGAGTTTTATTTTCGGCAGGCCCCCTTGCCTACTGCCTGGGGCGTTGTCAGCTGAGCGCGGCTGGACAGGTCTTCTTCCCGCCCTATCACCACACACCACCTTGAGCCGGGCCCTCTCACTCACCCAGACACTACAAACACCACAAAATTCAGCAAAATATAAACTACAGACTTGTACCATCTCTTGGAGTTTCATATTAAAACGTAATTACATATTTTAATTAATTGTCTGTATTCATTTTTTTCTACGAGGTTAAAAATAATTGCTATATTTTTTTCAAAGGCATTATTAGAGCAAACTTATCGGATTATTACCCTTAAAACGCTTAAAAAGAGTTTATAAAGCAATATTGTTGATTAGGGTAGCTACCCAAATTTCACCTCCTTAATCACTAAACATCAGAATGAAACATCTTTTCTTTTCCTAATTAGCTTAAAAGAAAAACCTATGCCAAATTTCAGCCCTCTAGCTTCGTGAGAATTGTGAGAACTAGTGGTCGGTCGGTCTGTCTGTTATCTAGTATTGCCGCCTGACCTTAATGTGAGTTACCATGGACTGACCCAGTATATTATCACACAGATTGAGGACAATAATATAGAAATTACTGTGAAATGCATAGGCTTATCATTTGAAGAGATTAGTTATTAGATTGGAAATTAGGAAAAGAATAGGCCCACGGTTGGAAAATGCATGATATTACTAGGTCATTAAGTTGTTGTCATCTTGTCTGTTGTCCAGGAAAACTCAGAATATATCAAACAATTTTACTGGTTCTCTATGAGTGTGAAACGTCTCTTACCATACATGAAAAAAACAAATTTAGGTTATTCAAAAATAAGGTGCTTATGAAGATATTTGGTCCAAAAAGGGATGAGGCTATTGGGAGTGGGGTAGGTTTACAAATGATGAGTTACATACCCTGTACTCATCACAAGATATTTTCAGGATTATAAAATCTTGTAGATTACGGTGAGCAGGACATGTAGCACGAATGGGAGATTATAGAACCTTGTTTGGGCTACTGACTGGAAAACCCATTGGGACGAGACCATTGGGAAGACCTAGACGCAGTTGGGAGGATATGTCTAGTGTCACTAGAATGGATCTGAAAGAGATATCTGTAATGAGGTGGACTGGAGAACTAGCTCAAGTTAGGGATAGGTGGCATACTTTTGTAAGTGCGGCAATTAACTTTCGAGTTCCTGATGCCATAGAATAAGTAATTATATATTTTTTCTAAAAAAAAATCAAAGACATTTAAAAAAGTATTTTTGTCTTTATTTGTGGTTTATGCATGGATCTATTACATAAATTCACCTTGAAATATTTATTGAACAAACACTACTAAAACTTGAATTTAAAAAAAAATCAAACTACACTCAAATTCGACTCTGTCTACTTGCACACCTCAAAATAATATACACTGTTACAGAAACATTGAGAAAAGAGTCCAATGGCTCTCTGTCCACCAAAGAGTATAACAATTTCATTTTCAGACTTTAATAAAACACTGTGTATATTTGCTTATAGCTCAGAAACTATTATTTTTATAAAAATAGATTTCAAATAAGAGTTTTATATTTAATATTAGTAGCCTATATCTTTACAATGATAGTTATTTTATATCTCAAATAGTTGCGGATTTTTGTTTGTTTGTAATGTAAAATAGTGTCTAGATACAAAATTTAATCAAAACTTTTAGAACGGAAGTTTTAGCCTGACCAGTAAAGTGGTTTTGGCTCTATTCTGAGATACAGACAGACAAATAGAAAGACAGCACTGCAAAAACCACTTCACTTTCAGGGAGTCATGAAATGCTGACATTTTTCAAAATCTCGAGTTCAATTTTTTTAACAATTCTAGTACTCTCTCCGAGGGGCCGAAAAAATATAAAAAGAGTGTCACATTCCACCAAAGAGTATAAATTAAATAACATACACTGTTACAAAAACATTAGGAAAAGAGGAACACCTGTCTACCTTAAGGAGCATAACAGTCAATTTCATTTTCAAAGACTTGAAAGAGACATTAACTTATAGCTCAGAAACTATTTATTTTATAAAAATATATTTCAAATAAAAGTTTTATATGTAATAGAACTACATATTTACAGTGCTAAGTTATTTTGTATCTCAAATAGTTGTGGAGATATTGTGGAGATCAAAATTGTAAATTTCTTCTTATGTAAACTAGCTTCAAAGTCATTTTCAAGGGCAAATGGGAAATTATAATCTTTATATTGTTAAATAATGTCTAGAATAGGCTTACAAAATTTTATCTAAATAGTTTGAGCGGATTTTAAGAATTTTTTTTTTTTTTCTTTTATCCCTTGAGTATACTTAAACCCTAGATACAAAGTTAAAGCCCGACTAGTAAAATGGTTTCGGCTCTAGGCAGAGATACAGACACACTGACAGACGCACTACAAAAAACATTTTTTTGGGGTTCAGTGAATGGTTGATAGCCATCAAAATCTCGATTTAAATTTTTTGATGATCACAATACTTTCTCTATTCAAGGGGTCACAAGAAAGTAAAAAAGAATCCATTTTATATTCATTTCATTGTAGATTAAATTTCCAAGAGACACATATTTTGTGTAGTCGATCCTGATCATAACAAAGGTTAATTATTTACTAAAATGAACTGCATTATTGATAAGATGTACAATTGTTTTGTCATTGCTATATTAGCGAGGACCAGCAACAATGAATTTCAAAGGCAAATGGGCAATTCTCTTTCACCTATCAGCAAGAGATAAAAAGTGCCCAAAAGGAAATCAAAGCTGATGCTTTTACTAAAGAGATAAAGCTAATGGCAGCTATAAAATCATAAACGTATTGCAGATATACATCTTGAAGTAGTTTAAGCTATAAAACCAATATTCGAAAGATTGAATGCTAGAGATATATTTTATAAATGCTTCCATGGAAAGAGTTTGAACCGTAATGAGGCAATCAATATGATGAATTATTGTGCTCAACAAAATATATAAAAGGCTCTAGCTACATTGAAACTACTAGTAATACATGCTGTTTTCCATTCCAAGTCATGGAAGTAAAATGTAATCTGAGATATGCATACCATATTCAAGAGGATGAATACTATACCTAGCAGTTACACAAGACTAGATGAAAGAATGTGTCATATGATGGATAAAGATGTGTATCATTTACACTATATCAGAGCAGAAATAATGCAAAATATAGCCAAGAGGAAGAAAGAATAATAAAGAAGACAAAAACACTCACGAGGAAAGTGAAACATATCAGGAAGAAGGCTTTTGAAAAAAATAACAGAAAATTACTGTGCTTGATGTGACATAAACTTCGAATCTTATTTTCTGTTTGTTCAATTTCTTGGTACTTAAATCTAAATTAAGTACATTTACAATCAAAATAATAATTTGATTCAAATACCAATTTAAAGCTAAGTCTTGTACCTATGTGATAAACTAAAAACAAGTATAAAAATGTTTATTCAAAAATTATAGTAAAAATAATGAACTTTTATCAATCAGATGTTTAAAATTTTAATCACAATATATATAAAATTGATTTTAGCACAAAACATACTTCATTTCATGACACTCATTTCTATGAAAGATTCAATGTCCTAAGTCTTAACATGAGACAAACTACATTAAATAAAAATAGTAGTAAATTAATCTTAGAAAATTTAAAATCACAGCCATATTAGATTTTTTATATAAAATATGGAAAAATTGTTCTTTTTGTGTATAGTGATATCGGTAAAAAAGATACAAACATTTTCTTCAAGTGGCTTACAGTAGAAGTTGAATGCCTTTCCCTCAAACACTCTAAATCCTAGCCTGGAAAATGGTCAGAAAACTGGTATCTATTCCTCTACTTTCTATGCAATCTATTACCTATTTCTCAGAAACACTTCCTACTCACAAAAGCCTACCACCACCCTACTAATGCACTAATGCTTCTAGTGCTAATACCGCATACTGCATTTGCAAATCATTCAAATATGAATGAAGAGAGGTTTAACTTTGTATATATTTGTGTTTCTCATTGCTTGAAATTACACAAAACATTTTATGAAACTGTACATTCGTGTTACATTACCAATATTTAAAATGTAATTAATTAGTTAAATTTATATTATAATATACACCACAAATAAATGAAGCAATAGACTGGAATGCTGATGACATCAGGGTTCGAATCCTGGTTGAGTATACTAAGGGTGATTTTTTTCTAATTGGTTTTCCCCTCCACCTCATTGCAAATGTGGGTACACTTTCAGAAAATTCAATCATCCTTGTCCCCATCACATTTGCATAATTTGTTCTTATTTGTGTAACCCGAACAGGTACCTAGTGAAATACAGTGAACAAAAATATATGTATGTATGGACACACAAACCAAACACGGGTCTTATGGTCTTACCTGTTATAACCACTGAGTTATCCTGACTTGACTCGTATCCGGGGATACTTTTCACTGTGGTTTTTTTTGTATCGAGTCTAATTGTGATAACTTGTTTCTTAGAATCACCAAGATAATACAGCCACAAATTTACTATAGCATAACTAATTGAAATAAAAACATATTTAAAAAAATGCTAAGCCTTTGAAAATGGAATTTAATATATATATATATATATATTTTTATAAATCGGGCAAACTAAACAAAAACGGAAAAATAAATCATTTTCACCTATTAAAACCACATTTGTTACATACTTCGCTCTTTTATGAGAGACCCATTATTAAAGGAATTAATTCTTTTTTTCTCTCCATATTATATGATTCAAGTATGAAATTTGAAAAATACTATTTTGTATGTTTGTTGTTGATACATATATACAGTTGAACTTTGCTATAACGACCTCGGCTATTCTCTCAACTTGGGCGTAGCGTCATTTTTTCAGCAGTCCGGTCAAACTGTCATCTTGTTATAAAAACCTCTGTTTTAGCGTCACTACCACTCAGTTGTAGCGTCAAAAACTCCGTAGATATTTTACTTTAAATTGTTTTTAAATGTACGTATATGTAAAAAAAAAAGGCCAATACCTAGAGAGGTATATTTTATAGCAAGCTGGAAGTGTACTGGTCATACAGTGCGCTGGTCTAATAATAGACTGAATGACAAAACAAAGTCAGGGTTGCGGGAATCGTGGGCGCTTCAAGGTCAACATGAAGAGAGGACTAACCCTCCTTCATTGTCACTGAGCTGGTTGGAACTGTGTTGGGTGCACTTCTAAGCTCAAAGCCAAGGTGTTTTCTTTTTGTTTTATAAGTTCAACGTTAGTTTTGGTAGTCATTGTGTAGTTATTTGGTTGTCATTATACCGAGGCCTACATTTTTTATAACTATAACAAGTTGTAGTACAAAAAGAAAAGCTCTGTCTATTTAAGAGGAAGTACGTGTCATTAGAGCATGTGAAATTGGACAGAAAAAGGCTGATGTATGCCGTGAGTTTGGATTAATGAATTCTACAGTAGGCACAATTTTAAAAGTGTTCTGTTGTTACCTCTTTTATAATGTCACTTTGACATAACATCAAAATTTCTTTGACGACGCTATAACCACTCTGTGTGTGTGTGTATGCACACGTTAAAACTTTGCAAACTTTACAGTCTTTACACTAGCCTTAGCCACACTTGAAAGAACCTTTTGGAAAATATAAAATATATACCAGTTGGAGCTCACAGTTTTTACTTTGTCATATTGTATTGTGATCGTGAAAAAAAAAATTGATCTCGAGATTATGACAAATTTTTACATTTAATGTGAACACGAACCCAAAAAAGTGGATTTTACAATTCTGTCTGTCCCCATGTCTGCTGTCATTCGGTCTCGTTCTGTCTCTGTTGTTCTGTCTATTTCGTTCTGTCTCTCTGTCTCTGTTGTTCTATTTCGTTCTGTCTCTCTGTCGTTCTGTCTATTTCGTTCTGTCTCTCTCGTTCTGTCTTTATGTCTCTATTTCGTTCTGTCTCTCTGTCTCTATTTCGTTCTGTCTCTGTCGTTCTGTCTCTGTCGTTCTGTCTTTCTGCCATTCTGTCTCTCTCTATCTCTCTGTGTCTGTATGTCTCTCATTCTTTGTCTATGTCTTTCTCTCCCTTTGTCTGTTTGTCCCTGTCCACGGATCCAAAATGGTTTAATGGATTTTGTTCAGACTAGATATTTAGATATTATAGTGCTATACCACAAAATAGTTTTTTTTCACCCTATAAAACCATGTGAAAGTAAATCTTAAAAGTGGAGGATTGGCCACGCCCCTTGTGACCGCATCTTTGGGAGGAGAATTTGGAAATTCACTTTTATATTAGTTCTCTCATCAACCAGCACAAATAACTTTCTAAAAAAGTATTGAAACATTTGATGCCTTTTCCAACAACTTATTTATGTAAGCAAGCCTTTTTCGCTCATTGAAGTGTGAAAAAGTGTGAAATGAAATCGTTTTAGTATGGAATGAAACTTAAGGAAATGGTCACTAAAATCGCTACAAATTTCAATGATAATTTAAAGTCACGCAAGCAGTTCTATCCCTCACATAAATTATCAGTGATTATAAATGTAAAATAACTTATAATACCTAGATTTATTTTATTTTAATTTATATTGTAATTATATTTACAACAAACATATATTATGACTAATTAATCCACATAACGTACTATAAATATATGATTATCATTTTTTATTTATCCTATATCAAGGGGGTCTGCGAATCAGCTGTTCCCTGGTTAGACTGGCGTGACTAAGAAGTTTGAGAACCACTGGTCTAAGGCATCACTCTCATGTTAGACTGGCCTGCTGAAGACAGGGTGATTGGGGTAAGAATCTCGGTTGGGTTTACTGAAAGTGTTTTTTCCCAAATGATTTTCCACTCTCTTTCAGGGTTTGAAATTATCATGATATTTATATAATATCAAAATATTGGATATATACTTGATATATATGATAACATTTTTCGAATTAATACATATAGGCCTACTCTCACGTCACACACCCACAATATGTAGGCCTAAATGTTTGTGTGAAAAAATTCTATGTAAAGAGATAGTCATATACATTACACATAAATAATTATTACTTATATTAACAATTTTATAATTTTGTAAGAACAAAATTGATTTAATGATTTCAGTCAAGGCAAGGCAAGGGTTATTTAGACTACAATTTTCAGGGCTGCCATGCACCTGGAAAACAGGGAAAACCGGGAAAATACAGAAAATTTTATTGTGTCTGGAAAAAACGGGGAAAACACAGGGAATTTCACAAAAAAAACTAGAATTTACTGGAATTTGTTTGTGAATTTGGGCAATACAGTGCTTGCAAGCTTAAAATAGTAGGAACAATATAGACTAAAATTTGTAACTGGAGAACTGAGCAGTCCTATTGGAACACGTCTCATTTATGATGATTATGCTTACCAGCACCTCATCAGCTTGAGACAAGTCCTGAGTGCAACCGAGGTGACTCTTTCGGAAAATGCCGTGTCTTTTCGGCTTCCTCCACTCACCCCCGCCAATACCACAATTTCCTCGTTTCCTCCACCCCCACCCCCATCCCCCAACTTCTTCAAGCCCATGCTGCTGGCACGTGTTTTTGCTGTCAGTTGAAAGAATTCATTCTTTGGATTTTGGTGTGTTATTTGTCTGTTGTTTAAAAAAGATTACTCCTGTTGAAAGTGTTACCACCCATTCTACTACCTCTTAGCTATGGCCACACTAGACTAAAAGGAAGGTGAGGGTAAGCTACATAATATACAAAAAAGTAAGACATTAGCAACAATTAAATAACAATATGAATGTTTTATTCAAGATAACAACAATTAAAACAATAATTTACATGGCCTCAAAAATCCATCGGGGGTATGTTGATAATCATGTCAATCATAAAGTGCAGTTCGATCATGTGAATGTTTCCAAATATGAAACATATCCTTAAGTCAACTATATCAGTCTGGAAGAGACAACAACTCGACCAAACTACACTGTCAGTTTCACAACAGTGAATATTGACAAAACAACCTTAAACGTTGACTATTTGAACAAATCATTACTTTATAAATATCTAGACAGATATTTATTTGAATACAAAAAAGAACCTAATGGCCATCTTTGAAATGGTTACAAAGGTGTCTGCTTCACCACATTAAATACAGACAGAAAAAAGGTGAATTTATTTATTTAATATCACACAGATATTTAGATGAACACTAGAGTTTGGCTTACCGGCATTAAGTCAAACTCCCGCGGGAATATTAAATGTCGACACAACAAAAAGTCGTTAACAAGATCTCTACTTGTTAGTAAACAATATGACGTATAAAAAGTCTAGTTAAACCACAAGTTATTTCAATTAAATAATTTGGAAAATTATTAAGTCTAAATCAATCAATCCGCAAAACTTTACGTTACTTTAAGAATTAACTGTCTCATACTTAAATTTAGTTTAATAAAAAAACTTTTAGTAAATAATTTACATTGCCTATTCCGGCATATACCAAAAATTTACATTACTTTAATTAAAAATTGAATTAGCCATAATTCAAGTCTATTAAATTAACATTGATGAGGTAATTATAAACAAAATACGTAATCATCCTGTAAATGTCCAAGTCCAGGACAGGACTTCTCCAGACGGCGTCGATTATAAATGTTTAAGACACGACTTCTCTTGAAGGCGTTGAAATATGATAGTCTAAGACATGACTTCTCTTGAATGCGTCGAAATATGATAGTCTAAGACATGACTTCTCTTGAAGGTGTCGAAATATGATAGTCTAAGGGGGCGGCCAGACTGCGCGAGCGACTAAAATATAAAATAGAACACATTGGTCATAATGAGAGGTGGCCAGACTGAAGCACGCGAGAGAGCGACTGAGCACGCACGCTTGAAAGATATAACTGGTTCTATTTTTCAAGCATGCGCGCTCGACCCGGTACAGTCTAGTTTACAGGCGCTATGCAATATTATTATATGTTGGTTCATCGAGTGCTAGGAAAACTTCTCATTTTGACATTTTTATACTAAGAATTATACAGCCAATGCTATTATTAATGCCTTTAGTGAGGATTACTACATCTAGATATCATATTCTGAAATTTGAAAAATGACACCTGGATAGCTCAGTGGTTAGAGCATTGGCGTACTAAGCCAAAGGTCCCGGGTTCGATTCCCGTGTCCAGGTGTCATTTTTAAATTTTCAGAATATGATATCTAGATGGAGTAATCCTCACTAAAAGCATAAATAATAGCTTTGACTATTTAATTCTTATTTTTAGCACACTTGCTACTAACGGCCTAATTTAATTGTTAAGATCATAAACCATACTTATATATGTATATATATATTTATATGAAACTAATATGTTAAAATACTTCAATTTTATCAAAGTAGGCCTTTACAACAAATAAGAATCGCCATTAGCATGGAGAGAGGAGGAGAAATCCACAACAATAACTCACTTGTTAAACCCCCACCCCCACCCCTCAGTTCACTGAGCCAAGATTCGGAGCCGCCTCATCAATAAATAACGAGAGGTATCAGCTAATCACGCGCTCGCTCGCCAATCTGGCCACCCAGTCGCTTACACGCTCGCTCGCACGCTTGTCAGTCTGGTCGAACCCTAAGACATGACTTCTCCTGAAGGCGTAGATAAATAATAGTCACTAATGTTCAGAACTACCAGGTTTATATAGTGTTTCTAGTCGCTTGTGGTTGGAAGTGGGGGATGTCCATATTGGTCAGTGACGTCCCGTCGGCCATTTTTTATGGGTGCAGAGCCGCACGTAGTCCTTTGGTCAGGCTAGGATTGGTGGGTCTGTCTCAATCACACACTCCAGTGGTGATAGAGAACTGTTTGACTGGTTCACATGTGACATACACATCACGCCATGTCTTGATGGTTGATATAGTCTTGCATGCCGGACCCCAGGATAGTCACAGTTAGTTGTTGTCCTCAGCCAGTTCTAGTAGGATCGATTTGGCCCGTCCGCTTGGAACCTCAGTTGTGGGCTCACCATGGCTTGTTCGACCCACTCTTTGATTTAGGATGCGAGGTGTGTACTCCAGTCTTGAAGGTTGTTCTAGCCAGAAGATACATAGGGTAAGTACATGGAACAGTTTGTGATTGCGAGGAGTTTATTCTTGTTTAATATTGTTCTCGATATAGACTGAATCTACATGGGACTACAACAGAGAAGCTTACTATTGTTGGAAGTTTATTAATATTGAGGTTTCATATGGAGTGGATAGTATGACTCGTAAGGAAAACCTCTGCGCGAAGCTTAATATGGGGGGTAGTATGATGTAACATGTTACAATTGATATTATTGTTTTTGTAGCGTAATGTTATTAGACTGTACCATACCTATCTTGCCATTTTGGCTATTTTTAATTTTTAGAAACTGCCAAGCTATCAATATTGTCTGTTTGAATCTTAATGGGTTCTAACATTTTTACTACAGTCAACTCCCGATTTAGTGAAGGTGGATTTACCTGGTTGCTGCCGTGGGGATTTTAAAAAATTGAGTATTCTGTAACGTGAAAAGTTTATGAAAATATTGCCTCCAGCCTGCTAGTCTGTCATAAATTTAGAGTGGTTGTAAAAATGACCTATTGGGTTTGTGTCCACGCATAGCTACTTTACCTCTTCCACCCCCTGTGAAATGGACTAGCCCACTTCTATCACCCTTCTCTCCAAGGTCACAGTTCTTTTTCTTCTGTTAGGGATATGCGATAGTGGTAAAATATCGATATTTGAGTATGAAAAAAAATTAACGAGAAGTATATCAATATCTCCCAATATCGATACTTTCATTTAGCGATAAAAAAATAAAGACAATAATAAGAAAAGATGAATAAATTTAATAAATGATCGGAAAAATAAAGGAAGTAAAAGGAGAAAAGTAGGTAAATTAAAATCTTTCGATATCGGGTAAAAAGTACTGATATAAGTAAAATATCAAAAGGCTGGTATTGAAAGAAAAATATCGATACTGGTATCGTATCATTCCTAGTGCTAGTTTAGCGTCTCGTAAAAGTGTAAGATATTAAAATCATTTCAAACTCAAAACTTTATATCTAGATATAACCATACCTCAGGACTTTTTTTTTATTTTGACCCTAACCCTCAAATTAAAGTGATTCCTTTTGAATTCCATATTTTTCGAAAATGGCTCAAACGATTTTGATTAAAATAAATATATATCGACTAATTGACCTCCCAAATAACACCATGTATATGTTTTTTCGGTTAAAAAAATGGTTTGAGGGCTAGTTTACTGATAAGTGATTTTTTTCAAAAACTTGAAATATTTTAAAATGAGCTTTAACGATTTGGTTCGAAATTGGTATCTTGGGCCTTAAGCCTAATAATTGTGTTTGTGGTCAAAAGTTAAGGATATTTTACTGATTGATTTTTTAATAATAGTTATTATGATAAATTTATGTATGATTGTGTCGTATCATTTATTAATCAAGTACTTATTGTATTTGGTAGTTTTTGATAGGTTTGCAGATTTACTGTGAAAATTGATATAACTGGGTTTAGTAGCCCTCCATTACCTCACTAAATTGAGAGTTGACTATGTTGTTTTTTATATTTATTACAATATGGTAGGGATGAGGATGGCAGTTTATTAGAGGAAATGCACCTGAATGCGCAAGGAAAATCACATGTTAATTTCATTATTGTAAATTATTATTCACGGTTTGTGTGGGCTACTTAGTCTATACGGTACATATACATTAATTAAGATTGGTTAAAATGTTTTTTAAATCAAGTAATACATTCTTCTAAAATAAAATAGATACCACATTTAAACTCAAAAGTGTATTTTTGGTATTTCCACTTTTTTCCTTCTTTCATTCCATTTAGGGCCTACAGCAAATATAACCAATTTTTCCTTCTAGAAAATGTATGTCATTCAGTTCTCATCCCTTTTCCAAATAATTCTTAAACATGTGTTTACCTTGCACAATAAAACATGCCTCCAATAACAAATTAACACTCCTCATTTCTAAAATTTTCTCTAAAACAAAATTTAATGCCTCTATAATTATATTTATAATATCTTTAAGGTGTCTGGAAAAATGAAAATTTCCTCTGGAAAATCTGGGAAACACAGGGAATTTTGTAATAAGAATATAATGGCAACCCTAAATTCTGTTTCAATTTTTTATTAACACATTTGCATAGATAAGATAAGTACAAGTTCTGAACACAACTGTGAACAGTGAAAAAATAGTTAAATTCAATGCTCCTGTTTTGAACATATTATATTAATATTAAGGAAAGGCTAGGTCAAAAATACAAACAAGAAGAATTTTAAGTCATCACACAGTGTCTGTCATAATCTTCAGCTTGGTTTAAAAAAGTAGCTCTGTTAACTAAACTAACATTTTGGCTTTCAAATTCCCCCCGTCCTCTGACTCGGGCCAAACCCAATCTAAGTTTTTTTTTTACTGCACAAATCTTTGTTCAAGTATTTGAACAAAAATGTTAACTTACATTTCCCAACCGATTTCTTAATTTTGATTGGACTAGGCCGAAACTTGAAAAAATGTGTTCAAGGCTAGCTGTTGCTGTAACAGCTGTCAACAACTGTTCACACAAATCTAACCAACTCTTTTTTAATTTGCCCAATCAACCCAAGCAGCAGATTCTGTAATATTAACCGATTTCCACCAAGTTAATGGAGGGGTGGTACAAGACTGCTTACCAAACAAATATGAAGGAAATGGCATACTGGCTGTTGATAGAGTCATAAAAATTGGTATAAAATTATTATTGATAGAATTCAGTTGCTCAAAGGCTGGTTATTTTGGTCTTTCGGTCAGCTTTTATCCATGAAATCTATGATCACACAAGTTCGCTAAGTAGTGTACAGGACCTAAAGCCATATTCTTATGTTTTACAACATATGTCTTTACACTGTGTGGTTGATCTTTTAGGTCATTTTCTAACTTATGCCACACTTACACAGCAATACAAATTGTGGCATGATCTTGTTGGACTCTGTCTAATGCCACAGATATATGAGTCATCCAATTCATAAAATCCAAGGCATTTACTGTGATATGAACATCATTTACAATTTTAAATATGTCCTTGTCAATATCATCCTTGTGATCTTGGCATACCTGAACTAGAATTCCTCTTTTGTCAAGGAATGACTTAATAAAATCACTCACTGAATTCCATCTAACCTCTAAAGGCATCACAAGTTTTTTTACCTTTGGCTGCTTTGTACCAAGCAGCTGGCAAATTTTTGTTTCAAAAGTATTTTACTACCTCAATAATATTGTCTTTAACCCCTGGAATTTGAACATTTTTTGCCAAAAGATTTTTAAAAATGAGCGAAACAGCCATACTGAATTATGTCAACATCATCTGTTGTCTCTAGCTGTCTGCGCATTTTAGTAACGTTACCAGTGTTGTCTATCACAAAACTTTTTACTTTTACCCCAAATGAACTTTCACAATTTTCAATGGATTTAACTGCAATCTTTAGCAAATACTCTGCTGTGTGTGAATGGCCTTAAGTATCAACAGTTTCAACTAAATCAGATTCCCCATACTGAGTCATTACTGAACAACATTCAAGAGGCTCATTATGGATGTTTGACCATCCATCTAATGACATCAATACAATCTGTCCTTGAAGTTTCTTCTTGCATTCAACAATAACAGGGTCATACACATTGTTGATTATTTTATTTCCAAGCAGGTGTGGTGATGGTGGTTCATAACCTGGTCTCATGAGCTTATACATTTTCACAAATTCATCATGAGAAGCATGATTAAATGGAGTGTTTGTAGAATAAAAATAACTGCCAATTTGTTGGCTGATGTGATCAGCATACATCATAGATGTATAACCACATCTGAATCCTTGGAAACTTTCACCACCGATCTAGTCATACATTTTTTCTTTACTGGAACAATAGATTCATCTGTAAAATAAAGGACTACTTTAATACATAATTTTTCTTTTGGGATTTCTCTAACAAAGAGACATATAAATTTCAACAAAATAGGAAACACAACTTTGAAAATATCACAAGGGTCTAAAAACAACAAACATCATCCACAAGTAGGTGGAGGCTTACATATAAAATAAACAAAGGCTTCATACCTGATTTATTTGTCCTTTTGGTTTTGACAGTCCCACTTGTTGATGGCTTTGGTTGGGTATCTTGCCTTTGGGAAATACTTCACCTCCAATTTCATACTCCCCATCGAAAGAGACTACTGTACATTTTTTGTTATGCTCTATAAGCCTCTTAGGTATTCCTTGCATTTCCTTTTTACACCTTTTGCAAGTAGCCCATTTCCCACTATTATTAGGCTTATTAGTACAATCAAAGTTTTGCCAAATTGGGTCCTTGTGCTTAGGCATGTTGAAATTGAAAAACTTAATCAACAACATTATACACAACTCTTTGTAACAGCAGCATACTGAACAGCTCTGGCTTGCTGCACTGCTGTCTATTATTTATAAAGGAGAAACCCCTCTTTCTCTGAAGTCCTGAACTTGAATTAATAAAGGGGAATCTCCTTGCTGGCTGCATAAGTTAAAGGGGAATTCCCAAGCTGGTTACACTGCTTTCATTCATAGGGGAATTCCCAAATTGAGTTTAAAATGCAGTGGGTTAAATATAAAAATATCTTTAAAAATGTTGTAAGTTCCTTTGATCGATATATATCAACAGATAAATATCATAATATATATCATGATATATATCCACAAACCCTGCTCTCTTTCCACGCAAGTGCGGGAAGATTACCTCTAAATGCTTCCTGCCTCATCCTGCCCCATAAGAGTATCATATATGTGTATAACCTGAACAATTGGTAAGGCACATTGGTAAAAACAAACAAAAACAAAGTGGCAAATGTTTAAGGGTGCTTTATTTGTAGTAGAAAAATTTATGAGGCAAACTTTTTGTTTTATTAAGTTACAATATTTAACACCCACACCGATAGTTCTGTGAATAAGTCATCAGTCTCTCTTATCTGGTTCAGTCTATGAAATATGTATCTCGCCTGAATGTACTGAGATGATGTTTCTATTTATGTCTAATTATGCACCACTAGTAGCTTGGCCTCTGGACTATTCAACATTAGCAAATTATAAACCACTTCTAGCTTAGCACCTGGAAAATAGTGCAATAACATTTTTATGGTTGAATGACCTTAACAAAAAGGGACACTTCCAAACTTTATTCTATCTCTGCAACTATTTGAGATTCAAAATAACTTATCATTGTAAATATTAAAAATAAAAATATTTATATTGAAATATATATTTTTATAAAACCAATAATTTCTTAGTTATAAGCAAATCTCCTTAAAAAAACATTAGAAATGTAATAGGGTTCAACAAGTATACTTGCAATATATACCTACCCGCTTCAATGACCGCATGGTCTAATGCGCTACGCTCACAATAGACGAAAAAGGATTTTCCATTCTGCCTCCACACAAATTAGGGTACACTTCTTTAAATATAACCTTCCGAATCCTTAAAACCACTAGCGTAATTAGTATATAAGTGACAGTACAAGAGAGACAAAGGATAAGTATATAGAGAAAAAGAGAATGCAAAGAATAGTAAGAGAAGGGAGAAAAACATAGATGGAAGAGTGGACAAACGTGCTACAGACTGACATGGAAGAGAGCAAGAATATATTGTATAGTCAAGTGAGCCAAAGGAGGAGGGAAAATAGGAAAGAGGTCCAAATGTTGGATAAAAAAGGAAGGATAATGGAGAGGGATGTGGAGTTAAAGAAGCTGTGGAAATCATATTTTGAGAGATTGTTGAACCCTGAGGGGGAAGGATTGATACAGGAGGAAGAAAAAGAGAAGGAAATGGACATAGAGATGGAGGAGGAAGTAGCGGACTTAAGCCTAGAAGGAGGTATAAGAGGCCTTGAAAAGGATGAGGAAGGGAAAGGCACCAGGAGTGTACGAACTTACAGTGAAAATGATAACAGCTGCAAGAGAAATGGGTCTACACTGGTGGTATGGAGTAGTAAGGGCAGTGTGGAGGGTGAAGAAAGTGCCAGAGGATTGGACGAAAGGTATTAGATTTCCAATATTCAATAAAGGGGATAGAAAGAAGTGTGAACATTATAGAGGCATAACACTGATGTGGCAATGCGCGAAAATGTACGAAAAGATTCTCTGTAAAGCAGAATGAGGATAAGTATGTAGGGAAGATGGAGAGAGGAGCAATATCGGTTCAGAGAGAAGAGGTCAATGATAGATTTAATATTTGGAACCAGACAGTTGATGGAAAAGAGATGTGAGTTTGGAAAAGATCTGATAATGGCATTTATGGATGTAGAAAAAGCCTATGATAGAGTGGATAGAAAGAAATTATGGAAAGCAATGGAGGAGGCTGGAGTAGAAAGAGGAGTGGCAATGAGAGTAAGGAATATGTATGACATTAATGTGAGTTGTGTAAAGACAAAAAGAGGGTGGACAAAGTGGTTCCAATTTAAAAAAATTGTGGAGTCAAGCAGGGAAGTACCCTCTAACCATTAATATTTGTATAGGGGTGACCTGGGGGACTAGGGGTAAGGTGTCAGACTTCTGTACTGGGGTCCAGGGTTCAATCCTCGGTCCCGGCACAGATTTATCTGATTGCCAAACCCTTCCTTCACCTCTGACAAGACGTGTATTAATCACAACTTGTGAATGTGAGGAATGCCAGGCCTCCACCGTGGTTCGGATTCCACGTTAAACTGTAGGTCCTCCATTTCATCTCACAATCACCCTACCCTCACACATTAGCGTAAGTGCGTGTAACCCGAACGAGTAGTAAGACGTGGTGATAATAATACTAATACTAATAATTAATAATAATTAATAATTATAATTAATAATAATTAATAATAGTATAAATAATAATAAAAATAATAAAACAATAATAACAATAACAACAATAACGACAACAATACTAACAATAACAACAATAATAACAATAATAAATAGCCTTTAAGATGGGGTTGTTCTAAACAATGGCAGGGGTGCCCTTCAAAACCCCAAACTTCTTCATATTCCTGGCTTATCCCTCAAGAAAGTGCAGCTCAGGAGCTGGATTAAGATGGATCTATCATTAAGTATGGCTTAAGAAATGTGACAAAAGTAATACTGAAGTCCTGTTCTGAGACAGGCCATAAAAGAGTGTTGATAGTTAGTAAAAGTAGTTCAAGGAAAGAATTAGGGATGGGAGTGATGTTATTTCTGTGGACAGGGTAAATAAAGCTTAGGCCACAGCAATGGTTACCCAGAAAATAATAACAAGGTTTTTTCTTTATGTACCTACCTGAATGAAACTAAGCAAAATCAAGCAAAACTGAGTAAATGTAGAGAGAGATACCTTTGTTGTATTTGAGTTTGAGGTACACAAACAAGGCGGACTGGATATAAAATCCATTTTATCTTATTCATAATGGTCACATATCACATACCATAGAGCTGGCTTATGTCCACCAGGAATTAGTGGCTTTAAACTAAAATTATTAAATGGGAAGCACAATTTACTAAAGCAATTCTACCCCCGCCCTTGCCCTCGCAGAAAAAAAAGTTTAGGCAAAATTTAGACTACAACCCATGCAACATACTTACTTCTCATCCTTTCATGATTATGGTCTAAGTACTTAATCATTCAAGGATATTAGTGCCTGACACCATAATTATAATGCAATTTGAATCACTCACACCTTATTAGCATTTTCACCATGTGAAGACTAAATTTCAATCATACTGGCGATCATAACAATCTTTCACAGGTTGTTGATTGGTCTGTCTTTAATTAACATCTCAATCTTCTTGACTACAGCTAACCAAGACCCACCAATTTATATTGCTATTAAAAAAAAACTTTGCTTTCTTTTTAAGTTCTCTTAACACATAGGGTACATAATCAGGGTGACTACAAACAGGGAAAAATGTAAAACCTGAAAAAGTCGAGGATGCTGTATATGTTTGGATAAAAAAATATCAATTTCACACCTAAACACTGATATTAATAAATTAAAAATTGTCACCTGGAATTAACTCCAGGTCACTTGGCTTAGTACACCACTAAGTTATCCAGGATTGTACTTATGGCAGCATAAAGCTGACCCCCGAGTCTCTGGCAGTTGTGACATTAATGATAACTCATAGTGGCTGATGATTTACAAATACATATCACAGAATCTGCCTTAAGCCATGGATAAAGAATCGCTCTGAGCATGAGACAAATCCTGGATAGCTCAGTGGTAGAGAATCGGCGCTAAGGGTTCTGTGTTTGATTTCTGTGTCATTTTACAAATATGATGCTTGATTTGGCAACATCTATAACCTAAATAAATATCATTGCCATCTTCTAGGCTTTACTATTCATGTACAATTAACTCTACAAATATTAGCGCTCAATGTAAACATTAAAACAATATTGATAGCTTTTGTTTCTTACATGTTAAAATGCATTGCCTAGCTATGGCATTCTGCTAACACGAAATGGTTGTACAGTGTTTTTTTTCACATCACATTTATACAGAACCGCAAATAATACATTATTTAACATTGAAATAATAACTTATATTTGTGTCTAGTAGCATCTTGCATTTTTTTAAAACGGAAACATCATATCACCAATGCAATCTGGAACTAATATAATCATGAAAAATTGAAGTCTGGAAAAGTCAGGGAATTTTGAAATAAAAGTTCTAGTCACCCCAATAATGTTCAGCAAGTAATATTTAGTGGTTTGATTAAAGTAACACTTGTTTGTTAATATTTGCTTTGGAATGGATTAAACTTAAGTAGTTTTTTCACTAAATTTGGGAATATGCAGTGGATAATGTTTTTCATTAAACAATTACTAATTCTCAGATTAAGTTGTAAAAAAATTAACCATTAAATTTAATAGTAAATACAAACATTGAGATTTTACAGAAAAGGGGAAAAAAGTATTATATTTACCACTAATTCAAATAAATGCATAATCTTACATACAGTAAACATCTTTCATAAAGAACCTATTACAATGGCAAAAGTTTTCACCCCAGGCAATGTTTAGTACTAGTTGAATACATGCTATTATTTACCACCAAACTAATTAGCTGGTTTGTTGAGCTATTTTTAGAATACATTTATTTCCCATCTTAAATTGTTTACAGGATCTTAATATGCCAAAGTTAGGAATGACCAACCACTGGGTAGGGTTGACTGTTAGGATGGCGTTGACACAATGTCGCCGCATTGCATATGGGAGCAGCTGCATGTAGTTGTATCTGGTCAGGATACTCAGATCTGCTGACTTCTTTTTAGCACCCTGTCTTACCACCCATTCGAGTTATACACTTATGTACTACTTACACTAATGGGTTAGGGAGGAGGAAGGTTGAACTTAGAGGAACTCTACCCGCATTTGTGTGGAGTGGGAAACCATTTAGGAAAAACCATCTTCATTACACCCGACTGGGATTGAAACATGATCTCCTCGACCTCGGCAGTCTAGTTTATTGCAAGAGTAGCGCCTTAGACCATGTGGCTACAGAAGTGAGTTACTAACTTATTCCTTAGTCAAAAGGACGTAGGCTAGTTTATAAATAGGTGAAGGAAGGGGAAGTTCTACCAATTTCTTCAGCCTTAAATAGCAATTTACCATAGTTTTATTTGGTTTATTGTACAGTTTGCTAATTGTTGCAACAACTAAGCTTTGCTACAAACAGCACTAGACAATGCATACAGCTTTATGACGTTCCACTAATATGGTAGTTTTAATTTCTATACATCATCACTATGTTTGGCACTTGTCCTGCTCTTCCAGCGTTATTCGTCATGATGCACACAACAAATGGCGTTGGCCACCATTTTATGTTGGTAATTAAATCTGTTTACAGTACTGATGAGCACCATCGAATGATTTTACCTATCGATTATTGAATGATGAAAACTATCAAATGATCATTTGACTGTTTTAAATGGTTTTATTCAATTGAATGATATATTCATTCATAGCTGCTGTGCACTTGTATCAATATCTCCAGTCATAGCAAAGCTGACAACTCAAAATGATAGGTATTTTACCACAGGTGAAGTTCTAGAAAATTTAGAGAAATTTAAGTACCTTGGCAGCATAAAAAACCAAATAGCTCCAGAAAAAATGAAGTGACGAACCCAACCCAGATAGCAGAACAGTTTTATAACCAAGTGAAGAACCTGCTGTGGGATTGTAAAGTACCTTATAGGGCTACATTGACACTTTTCAAGACACATTACATTCCTATCTTGATGTACACCCTTGAGACCTGTACCATCACCAATAGAGACTACAATCTAGTACAGGTCTTCGAAATTAAGTTCATAGGATCACTGTTAATAAGGACTAAAAGAGACAGGATAAAGAATGTGACCAATAGGAAGAATGCCAAAGTGAATAGGAGTGTGCTAGAAACACTAAGTAGAGCTCAACTAAAGTCTACATCGAATGAATAACAGAATGAAGGCAAGGCAATACTCTGAAATTGAATTAAATGGGATGAGACCACTGCAAGTTAAGAGCAACCAAAAGAACAAGGACAAGATTGAGATACTAATCATGGGAGTGAACTCTACAAAGATAGGATTAGATGGAGAGCGCTTACTAACCACATTCAAGAAACTGAAGTTGGAACATGATGATGATGATCTTCTCTACAGTGATTTCAACTTTACAGCAGAGCTCTCTAACCTAATCCGTCATATGAGCGGGTCCTTACTGTTTTTGTATTATGAACTAATCTGCACATTACTCTATTGTCATGGACTGATCTCTTCACAACTAGTTTGGAGACCAATTCTACGCGTGTAATGATCTGCTACTTAACGCTTAAGTAAAAATAGCAATCCCACTGTGGTTTGCACAACCCAACCTTGACTACAAATTTTACCATGGTCAAATGTCTATAATGATGCTTAGAAGCAGCATCTCAGCACAAATCACATGAGGGATGCACTACTAGTAACATACTAAAGAATAGGTTGCTCCACAAAATGTTAGCGGTGTATTGTACTACCATATCTTCTTGGTACGTCTGAGAGCTAAAGTTCCCAATGAATAATTTACAAAATATTTGGTCCCCACAACAAATCACATTTCTTTCTATTTAATTTTTCCTCTATGTTCTAGGTTCATGCTAACTTTAAGCAGTGTGAGGGTCTTGGAACATGTTGCAACTGTATATATTTTTACACTTTAGAAATGTCCCTATTAATGATAATAATTTTAGTTATGTATGCGTGTCTACTATAAAGAAATGGATATTAATTTCATCCAAACTTAATTCCACTATCTAAAGAATTTTTTTTTTCTATCCAGGTCAATGTTTTTTGATGAAGATGGTGATTTGGCCCATGAATTCTTTGTTGAAGTTCCACCAACAAGAAGGGGCTGTAAAGCAACAATGAAGAAAGTTCTTGATAATCTTACACCACAGGTCTGTTAAATTTCTAGTGTGTTTGAAAGACCTGACATTTCTTGGATTTAATGTGGTTTGGAAAACCTGAAATGTATGTTTTGGAAATTTAAAAAAAAATGAAGAAACCTATTATAATATTCTAAAATTACCTTTATTGGCAATTATATTTTATCTTAACTAAATTTGAAAATTTATTTTCAACAAATCTTTTGGGTTTCTTGTGTTCTATGGAACTAGATCTTGCCAGGGCTGAGAGTACTAGCCTTCTACCTCTGAGGGTCTCCAGGATGTTAAGCTTCCAAAAGCCTTTTGGAAAATTCCAATGGAAATTATCTGACAATAAATAAGTTGTCTAAAGTCCATTATAGCCAGGCATGTGCCAGAAAAAAATGTATACTTTTATTGTTAAACATAGGACATTCAGAGGAAGGTATTATAAATAAAGTTAAAACCATCCTATCCTTACTAAATGAAAATGGGTATGATTAATTATTTATTATATGTTTTGCGGCTTTCTACCTGACCAGGTCATTTGTAATAATTTTTTGTCAGCACCACGTCTTACTACCCATTTGGGCTATACGCTAATGTCTTAGGGATGAGCAAGGTTTGATTTAGAGAGAGAGAGTGGGAAACCATTGAGGGAAAATCACCTACACTTGACCGAGATTTGAACCCCAATCTCTCCATCATCAGTAGTTCACTTCTATTGAGAGAATGACCCCTTAGACCAGTCTAATACTGAAGCAGGTCTAAAATTAATTAATAGGTTTTACACCTTATGAATAATGACTTTAAAGATTAAAATTACATAAATATTTTAACACGTATCTTATAAAAATAATTATTTAGCTTACACAATTATGTACAGTTGACCTACCGACTTTAAATTTAGAAAAAAATATTCTTGTTAGTTCTCCTTTTCCTTATTTTCAAAGAATATATCAACAGAATCTTCACTGAATTTGGAAAGTCAAAAGTTTACTGAGACACATTTTCTTATGCCTTGAGAAAAGTATGAAGTTGTCTGAATATTAAGGTTTTTAATTGTCTTAGTTACTCATTCAGATTTTAATATCTCATATGTAATTGTTTCATCTTAAGCTTCAAATGTCAACCAGACTTGGTTAAAATTTGAAGCGACTCCAATTCATTCCTTCATTTCCTATAGGAAATAATTTTAACTGGCTAATTCCAATGTCTGCTCATCTCACTTGAATATTCCAAAAGCTTTACCATATTCCTTTGATTCTAAGACACCATCGATTGTAGAAAACACCCTAACCAACCAAAAACCACCAACAGAAAAATGCTTTAATTCCAAGAAAATAAATATAAATAAAAAGCTAAAATACCCAATATTTAAGACATATTTTTATTACAGAATTCAATTTACTAGCAACAATAGGCACTAGAATTTATCAGTAGTTATATTATTCATCTTTTCCTTCTAAATTAATATCAATCTCATTCTTCTGAGCCATATTTATCTTTATTATCCCATAATATATCATCTTCAAAGCCATCTAAGAACTGCAATAAATAATTAAATACTCTTAATGTAAAACAAGTACATAATTAATAAATATGAAAATTATTTACAAAACACAAAAGCTAATCTTTAGTGTGTATTGATAAAATTATTACAAAATACAACTTAAAAGCAGTGGCAGCTGGTGGACCAAAACTACAGGTGGTGCACAAATTAAATTATTCCAAGCTATGATGTAGGGTATAGACACTTTTTATATAACCCATAATTTTAATTATGCTAACATTTTAGGCCTACATCAGTAAATATTTTAACCTATTCGTTGCAACATAACAAAAGCAAACACAAATGATTCATTACATTACCTTATACTAAATTAAAACTAGCACAAAATTAATAGAATGTAGAAAAAAGATTTACAAACATGCAACCTAAGTTAATTTTTTTTTTTTGTGTATAGAAATTTTTTTGCAAAATACCAACTTCTTCTTCAAACGTCTTGAGCTATTTTAAATAAAAATACCACTATTCTTAATTAGAGCTTGCAAACCTCTCAATTACTTTATAGTTTAAGTCTGAAAAGATTTTTAGTAAAGATATTTTGCACATAATTCATTTTACTATAAATAAAAGCACATTAACAATGATTATAAACTCAAAATTTATATCTAATCATGTTTGCACATAATTCGTTTTGTGAGAACTGATAAATATTTACACGCTAAAAATTATAATAGATTGATAGCAACACTTTAGTTTTACTCATAATTCTAAAACAAATGGCCAAGTCCGCTCTGGAGTTGTGCACCAGGCCACGTGTAAAAGGACACTTAAGACTCAATAGCTAGGTCAACAACCTCTTTTTTTCAATATGCATGCTCACTTGGTTATACACACTGAACAGAGGAAGTTGTGAAAAGGAGCGCTAGCATTCAAGTTCATAAGTTGCTGTGGTTATTATTATCATTATCATCATCATCACATCTTACTACCCCTTGGGGTTGTGCACACACTAATGTGTAATGGTAGAGTGATTGTGAGATGAAATGGAGGACCTACAGTTTAACGTGGAATCCGAACTACGGTGGAGGCCTGGCACTCCACACATTCACAAGTTGTGATTAATACACGTCTTGTCAGAGGTGAAGGAAGGGTTTGGTAACCAGATAAATCTGTGCTGGGACCAAAGCTCATAAGTGAAATAGTAAAAAGAAAGATACACTCAAGCGCATGGTTGAAATGTCATGCCACACACAATGTATTGCAAGTAATAAAATCTATATATTACTAATTCATTACAAAGTGTTATATAATTAAAATAATATAAGATATTATTTTGTATAAAATTATAAGCAGTGCACTTGCACATGTACACTTAATGAGGAGTTGTCACTGCTTAAAAGTCTTAGGCTATTTAAATAAAAATCAATTTTTCTTTCTTTAGATCTTGAAAAATGTAATATATCATTTTAGAGTCAAAGTCCAAAATGTTAATAATAAAGTTTTTCTCAACAGACAGCATGACAAGAACAGACAGCCTTTCATGGTGCATGCTATTTCTTAAAAATGTTTTGACACTTTTTTGTGTGTAGAAAAACATCTTTTGGCTTTTGCTCTTGTCGTCGGGATTGTTATAATGATATTATGACCAGTTGCCAGTTCATCGAGGATGGGAGCATGCACACATTTAAATAAATACATGAGAGATGTATTATTATAAAACTAACTAATTTGATGACATGAGATAGTATATACAATTAAATACATAAACAAAATGTTGGATGTTGGATATAAAAAACATGTCTCTGGGTAGAATATCCTATTCCTATATATTATTCCTAGGCCTTAAAGAGAGTATATTTTGAACTACATTCTTTGATAAAGTACCGGACACAAATCAACTGCTACTCAGTCAATTTTCCCTAGATAAACTCCGGGTCATGAACTAGCCATTCATCCATACCTTGAATCTTTGAATTTACAGGCTCAGAGTACAGAAGCCATTGTTTCAAGACTAGGAATATAATCGTAAACTAGGTGGCCATCATAAGACCTCCGTTAATTCCTAGTTGCAATGCCCATGTCTCTGTATCTCGGCATTCTTAATTTTGAGAATATCCGGTTAAATCTGTCGGTCACCTTTAGGCTCCCAAAAATACCCTCAATTTCTAAAAGAGTGCCACCTTCGTTACGCTAAATTCAATAAAAACCACCCATTTGATGTTTGATCCAACCTTTGACATTTTATTAACATGATATGACTCTTAATTTACCAACTAAATACATGTTAGAACAAATTCCTTTATACATTTATTGTTATGTGACATAATTTCATTTGAACTTTCTTTGAAAATAAACATTCATATCTAATGATAGTGAGCAAAATAAAAAAAAGAGTTGGCAATTTCTCAATATTTTGTCGCTGTGTGGTGCGGCAGGTCTTGTACTTGCAATCAGCGATGATATAATCTCAGATTAGGGTCGTCCTTTGACTCCCTCTATCACCATTGTAGAGTTCTTCCTTGCCCCGGAGCTCTTCCTGGAATTAGCCCATCCAGAAGTGTACTCTTTTCACTAGTGCTGCCCCGGTTGTCAACACACTCAATACTTTCATAGGTTGTAGGTTTTCCTCGGCTTGTTGATCTCCTCAGCAATGTCCACCATCATCTGTCAATAATACCACATTTCTGTTGACCATTCTAAAGTTATAGTGTTGGCTCCATAATGGGTGATAGTTGAGAGGTCTGTTTCGATTATGCTTTCCTCTTCGATTGTATGCTCCAAGTTCTCCTCCTGTTCTTGTTCTTCTTACTCGGTGTCCTCAGGTTTGACCTCAGGACCTTCAAGCTCAATTTTATGATATTCAGGTGTTGTCTTTGTTAAAATTGGGGTATCCCCAATTTCTTGCAGCTCTTCATTAGTGGGAGGATATTCAAGCTACCTGTGTTTTATTAGTTGGCATTCAGGGGCTGCACAGCATAGTTTGTCTGTTAGCATGGACAACAACTTTTCTGTTGTTTATTCCTAATTTATAATCCACATCAACAATTTTTTGAGGATTTCGTATGAACCCTGCCATTGTTTTGCCAATTTCCTTGAAACTCCTTGTTTTTAAGGATGTCTCTTGCATTTAAAAAATGTCCCCTACAACAAACATTTGGTTTGCAGTTTTCAGGTTGAAATATTGTTTTTGTTTATCTTGCAATTTTATTGGCTTATCTTACTACTTTGATCAGCTAATTGTTGTAATGGTTTGTTCTTTATGTTAAGGTTTGGTTCTAGGTCATTTTCAGTTGGCAATGTCTTTTTCTTACCATCAATTAAGTAGTAGGGTGTGTATCCGGTTACTAGGCTTTTAGTGCTCTTGTAGGCTATTGCTGCATATGGCACCCACACATCCCATGTCTTCTGCGATTTGTCAACAAACTGGGAGATCATACTCACTATCATCTGATAACATCTTTCTCTCATTCCGTTACTCATAGGGGTATGGGTTTGTTTGTAATTTACCTATCTGCAGAAGTTTGTAGGTCTTTTTCAATAAATTAGAAATAAAATTTCTACCATGATTGGCGATCAAACGTTTTGGTGGTCCGTGACATGACGATCTTCGTTACAAACACTCTGGCAATAGTCTCCGCAGTCTGATCTTGTATGGCGAAAGTTTGGGTAGCAGTCATTTAGCCTAAAGTGTAGGTCAAAAGACTTTAGGCCATTTATTTAAAGTGTGTGAATGTTGTTTTTAGAAATGTCTGTTATGATTTTGTTGTGATGTTACTGGATGGCGACATTTACCATATTTAAGGCCATACACCAATAAAAATTTTATTGCAGTATTTTAACATTGATATAGTTATACGCTATAAATAGTGACTCATTGATTTCAGATCATTTTAGTTCACAAGTGTTAAGATGCCAAACTTGCTATTTTATGGTTTTTCTATACCATTGTTAAGTTAAAGTAGTTAATGTATGAGACTGAAATTTAATATAGCTCAACAAGCATTTGAAGTGTAGACCTACACGATGATATATTTATAATATGTTAAATAAAAATATATTTTTTAATGCATAGTAAGTTTAAATTTGATAAAATTACATTATTTTTAATCATATAAAACACCTTTTCCTTGAATACCCAAACAGTTTGATTTTATCTTATTTTGTAGTACACAACGTCATTATTTCGATTTTTTTTCTCTATCCAACTTTACTTGTTAATTTTATTAATGTGAGCAAATTAATCATTGCAAATATATATTTGAAATTTCTCTTTCATTAAATTTATTGTTTTGACCACAATTATAGATACAACATAGAAAAGCCAAATATTTTATGCAAGGCTGAGTCAGGGTTGGATTATTGCTACTGGGTATCTTTTCAAATAAGTAAAAGTTGCGGTTTTGCTCTTTTTTCCACCTTACCATACTCATTTGAAACTTGATACATATTACACTATATTAGTTGATTGTTTCAACCCAAATTGTTAAAGAGTCTCTTCTGTTGGAACATAATAACACATCTTGATTTTTTCTTATTGTTTATCTGAAATTACAATTTACTAATTCATGGATGTATGAATATACATGGTTGTAAGCTAGATATTAAAGAATAAACAATAAAAGCAAAAGTGCTGAAGATATATCTTGTATCATTATGATTGGAGATGAATATTCTTCTCAAAAGTTTCCGCAGTGGCTGTTTGCGGAGGAGGTGGTGAATTGTAGAGATGGAACCTAGTGCCTATTATAATATAGATGCATAAAGTCATCAAATAGTGTGTTAAGAGACAATTAGGTTGTTAAGACGGTGGAGGGGAGATAGAGGAGGGGTGCTACAAATGTTATTAACAAATAGCCTACTCTGACCAAAGAATTTTCCTATTTTTTACCAAGCAAAAGTTTATTGAAATAAAAGAAAGTTGTATTTTTAAGCCATTCTCCATCCAGGAGTTTATTTAAAATGATTTATACCACACTGTCAACCTCTTTATTTCATAATACTATAATAATGAAAATTAATAGAAATCCAACAAATTGTACTTTTTGGTGTGAGATCTTATGAAAATAAGGTCTTAATCGTAAGCCATACACATTTTTTTTACTTAAAACATTGAATTTTAAAACACAAGTTGATGTGACCATCTTATGATGAAACCTTGTTTTCAAAAAGTGTCACACTAAACACTATATACAATTTATTGCATTTTTGTGAGTTTCATTATCACATCAATTCAAAATTTTAAAAGTATCTAGTACAAAGAACTTGTAGAGTGAACATATTTATTATTTTCTTCCATTTAATAATTTAATAAATATTGTATTTGACAAGCATTTCAGATGTTCTCTCATCTGGCAAATAATTGGTTCGGTTTTAATAATATGTCTATTTACAAAAAAAATTTGGTCCCTAAGTCCCATTTTTAATGAGGTTTAAAGTGCTAAAAGCACTGTATTAGTATCAGATTCTTTTTTCAGGAGAAATGATCTTAAACTAACGGGCAAATGTTATCTCTTGTGTGATCATTACGAATAAAAACTGAACAAGTTGCAAAAAAAACTTATATGTATGATGAACATCTACAGTTTTTGCTGAATTTTGCAAAAAAGGATGACACAGAAAGCAATTTTAGCCAGGTTAACTTTGAAGAGGGTGATGAAGTTAAATAGTCCTCGCCTTTGCCAGCTGCACCTAATATACACCAGCTGCCTCAGTTGTTTTGCCATTGCAGGCTCATTGGGCTGCATCGACTTCAAAGGATCATCAACCCACTTATAATAGAGTTATCAAGTCAAAAAAGAGAAACTTGGATTATATATAACAAGAAATGCAAACAGAACTCAAGAAAAAACCTTACTGAACCACATTCTGAAATTCCACCTCAATTCACTGCCTAAACCAACAATTAAATGTTGCTGCTATTCTTTTAACTGTACATATGAAATGTGAGTATAACAGAGCTAATGGACTTACAAATAGGAAATCTAACAACTATAAAAAAATTAAAAACATATTTCTAACCTACTCATTTTTCCAAGTCCAACGCCTCCACAAAAGTTACCCTCGCCCACATGTTTGTCCCGTCACTCGCCTTGACCTGCTGACAGCAACACAAGCCCCTACCCTACCAAAGATTGAAACAAAGTTTTGCCCATCAGTAGCCTTCGCCTGAAGGTAGCAACAAGAACCCCTACCAAAGATCTCAACAAAGTGCCGCCTTCAAGTCAGATGCCTCATCAACATTCAGCGCAAGATCCTTATCAGATACAAGTGTAAATTTCTCAAACTTACCAAAGTGAATGTGGATGGAAATATGTTTGATCAATGAGCGCATGATGATGAATAGACTTTTTTCTCTAATTCCTAATTTTCTCTGTTGTTCCTTTCCATTCAAAATATTATTTTTATTCTTAGAAGTATAATAAAACAAAAAACAAAAAATTGGGGGGCATTAAATTAACTTATTGTCACTGGTAGTTTCTTCAGGTGGTATAGCCATTCTTAGTTGAGTATCTTGTTTCTTGATTCTCTCAGTCAGGTTTGTTGTCATGTAATCACACATGTCTTTAATCATCTTGTATAAATTAAAAAATTTGTTCGGGTCAGTAGCCAACTTTTCAAACAGATTTTTATAAGTGACCTCTAAATATCCTACTTTTATAACCAGGTATATCCAAAACCACCTTTTTTGCATAAGACTTAGTTTCTTGCATCTTAAATATAACAAATAAAGCAACTATAATTTGTTAACTGCAGCAATTTTGACTATTATTAAGGACTGGACACATAGTAGTGGTCCAGGAGCAGGCTTAAACAACACATAAGATTTGCTTCACTGTGTCCTTGGGGTGTTAGTATAGGTAAATGTGAAAAGGCCTTTGCCAGTGTTGTGTTGGTGTTGGGCTGTATTGGTGCCGATAAATGTGAAAACAGCCTATGAGCCATCACACAGTCCTTTGAAACATAATCAGTAAACAACCCCCACACCCCCCTTCTCTGCTTTCACCCAACAAGACAATTGTTTCCCTGCAGCCAAGCAATAGTACAAAGGACCATGTTATTTGCTACCCAGCCTGATGAGCTATCACTACCTGGCTTCTACCCTATACAGTTAAAAGATTGGCATAATCAGGTTCATAATGTTGATTATTGGCTTAACTGATTGGGCCATAATTGGTCTATGATCGGATTAGTAATCAGCATCAGCTCAACCCTAGTATTTACCATACAAGTTGTGTTTAAGCTCATTTCACAACAATGAGATGCCACCCTTTTATTACATGCTCAAAATGTGGACCACCTTATCTCAATCATGCCTCATTGTCTCTGAGGTGCTGGTTATTTTCTCAGGCTCCTGAGTTGCTACTGACTGCTGATATAATGATATTCATATTTTCATCATAATCTAAGTGTTGAACAACAATCAAGACTAATGAGTTGTGCATTGACACTCATTATTTTATGTTAACCATTACTATTTGAGCAAAAAAAAAAATTATAGTTGTAGCTCACTTTATAGAAAATAATAATTAGTTGCAAAGGTTATCTAGGTCTTTGTGTTGAATTCTGGCTGGAGATTTAACAATAACTTGATAATTAGATGTGAATAAATAGTAGATAGTAGGTCCAACCTACTTGTTACTCAGGTGTTGGTACTTGCATAAACACCAACTTTAACTCTCAAATATTTTTTGTTTATTTTTTCTAAGAATTATATGATGCCTCAATATGTAGCATTGCATTAGGTTCTAAATAAATAGCAACCCATAAAACCTGAAAAGTATTAGTTTGGGGTTTCAATATGCTGACACTTGTAATTTTAAAAGAAAGGCCACCAAATGGGATTCATCTATTGTGTATCATAGAATTCTCAAAACCCACTGAAATTTTGTGGATTTCTATGTATTTATCACGTGGTTTCTTTGTCCTTCAGATTTGATTTAATGAACATATATGATCAAAAGAGGGTCGATTGCACATTGAAAACTAATAAATATGTACATGTATCCATAAATTATTCACTCTACTATAAGCTTTAATAAATCGATCATTTTAGGAGCTAGCTAATGTGCCAGTGACGTAACGAGCTGTCCCCCTCCACCACTTTCTATCAGGCGCGCAGTGGTCTGTCGCGGCTCTGTAGAGTAGTTTCGATTCCCGCCGCAAGAGCGGGGCCAAGCCTGGTATTGGCAAGCTCGTCCGTCACTGGGACACGCTCGAGACTCTTACGACCGCTCGCTTGGGATGCTCAAGTCCACCTCTGTACGCTAGTTTAAGTTGTGGAATAAAACTGTTGAACCTTGGAAAGAAACGATTTGTTATCATTCAACATTTAGATCACATGGGCCCACAACTCCTAGAGCAATGTTGCAGACGGAGGAACCAGAGAGTCGTTTCACTAATATTTTGTGTTAGCTTGCAAAATAAATAAAAAATATCTTGTTGTATTATTAATTACGGTAACACTAAAATTAGTGTTGAAAAATTCCACTGTAAGGTTTTATTTCTATGTGGTGTGCTGTAATGATAGCATTCCTATTCCCCCTATCAATTCTTGTTTCCAAAATCTTTATGATGCTATAGATGACTAAAGTAAACACGTGTGAATCTTGTATGGTTGTATACATGTGCCATAAATATAGTTGAATTTGTAGTTATATCTCTTTACTATACCAACATACCCATGCTTAAATATCATAATGCCCCACTCCATCAAGGTATATAAGGATCAAGAATGATAACCTATAACTGCCTCCCATATCATTATGCTTGTTTGTGCATTAAGAAATCAAAAACAGGCTTATGATATATATTTATGTTTCTTTGTTTAATATGAAGCTATCTAGAACTTCAATCACCAAACGTATATTTAAAAAAAAATTGTATGTAAATTCAAGAAATAAACTCTTTATTTGTGACCTTCTAAATTAAATACCTTAATACCAATGGTGTTTGTATGAAATAAATAAATACACGTATTGATAAAAACTATTTCTGGACCCCACTTGGCACTACCCTTTATAAATGAATGAACATTAAATTAAATAATGGGATCTCTTTTTAAGAAAATTAGTTTTTTTTTATCCTAGGTAGTTTTTTGGATAGGTAAAATAATAACTTCATGTGTAAACTGCCAAAAAGTTGTAGTAATAAAATATTTTAGTTTTTCTTAAAATTATAGAATTAAAATTGATCCCTTAAATCTAAACTAAACCTAACATTAAAGTAATTACATATTGTTTACTTTCAATGTTAAAATTACATTTATTTTAAGTTGTGTATAATACCCTAACATAATTTATTGTCATTTATGTATTTGTCCATTGTCTCAGTATATCAAAATCCAAATAATACTGTCCATAAAATATTAAAAGCAAAAGTTTACATATTGATTCACTTAACTAATATAGCCGCTGTTCATGTTTTCTTTTGACTTTCATAGTCTCATCAGGTGTCTTGGTTAAATCACATTTACAATTTTAAAAGTACTTTGGTCTTTCCTTAAACTTGTTTTATTATCTTTCTTTCAGGGAGAAGTTGTTCATCAATTTCCACGTTTGCATATGGATTTCCCCGCAATTCTTCATCATATTTAAGAATGGATATCTTACTAACCTCTGTGAGGTTTGTGTTGATAACACATAAATTACAATTTCCAATTTTACACCCAACATTATTTAGGAAAACAATTTATGAAAATATATATGTATTTTTTAATTTAACGACCTAAAAACAGAGTTTTATATGTTTTGGATTAACTAATCATAATCAACTCAAACGTAATTTTACTAAATTTAAAAATAAATAAGTTGATTATTATAAGGGTTTATACAATACTTTAAATTATGATGCAAACTCATTGTAAATGCAAGTTTTTTAATATGTGTTTCACCTTGCTTTCTCTTTTAAACTTGAAAATGACATATTTTGTTAAAATTATACCAAATTTGTATAGTTATGTTTTAAATGAATGAAGGGTGTTTTCACTATCTAATATTGAAACTTTACTGCACTTTGTTTGATAACTTTTTTTTAAAAAAATAAAAGTTCAGCAATCACCATATGTGGTAAGTAAATCACATCAGTGTGTTGTCATGTGTACATCTAATATAATTTATTTTTTCTAGATGCTTGGAAGGATTTAGTTTGATGAATATTATAGAAATAATTTTGTTTTATTATAAAAACAAATAATAATATGGTTAATACTAATTTACATTCTTGATATTTTGCAAATGTTAAAAATAGATTAAAGATCTTGTGTCATTTATGTATCATCTACACAAAAGATTTCATGAAAATTAACCCCCCTTGGGAAATTCTTAACAAATCAATATATTAAAAACAACTCAAATTATTAAAAATTTGTAATCATTATACTTAATGTAAAACATTTATACTACATATATGCGACAATATGTTGAGAATTTAGTTGGCTACTTATGAGATTGAAAGCAAATTAATTATCAAGATGTGTAAGCATTACTTGTATGCTTATTATTTGTGTCTTTAAAACTTGTGATTAATGATATAGTCTATTGGGCTAGTGATGAAAGTATTTAAGACAAAATGTATCACTATTTGTTTTTAGAGAAGGTGGACAAAACCAAACTGTTAAAAATAATCCCCATTTCACGAGGCTATTATTCAACCCAATTCTAAGACTAATTTCCCATGTTGAATGTTATGACTGCAAACCATCACACTAACTCTGCTTTGTGCTAAGAACTAAACCTTTTTTCTAGTTAGCTTTAATGTTAGTTATTAATTATGTATATTTTCTTACTTAAAGGGCCAAGATTAATGGGGAAAGTTAATCAAATACACCATATCTTTCACCTTAAGAGAACATAGGAAGTCATATTGTGAAAAACCCACCCCCATTTATCTTATCTGGGATTTTAACCTCAATCTCCTGGGTCAGAGTAAGGAGTAGTAACTGCTTTGTCAACATTGCTAGTTTAAATTACAAGAAACAACCAAAACTAAGCCTGTGCGAACCTTTGAAATTTCAAATCCAAATCCAAATTGAACTACGATTCAAAATCTTGGTTTTTAAAATTGGAAGATTCTGATTGTATTTGAAATTTCAAATCCAAACAAATATTGGATTTGGATTCAATAGGCTTAGCTCAAAATTCGCATTTATAATTCGTTCAAAATCAACAAATTAATATTATCGGACCAGAAACCAGTTACGTGGTAGAGTGAATAGATAAATTAACTTGAGTTGCAGGTAATAAAGGAATCACATATGGGACAGTTGTTTGTCACAGTAAATATCTAGGCTCGCCTTTTATTTGATTTTAACTGACTTACATTATGATTAAAAAGTTGTGTGAACTTCATTAATGTTTCACCTTTTGATATTTATTTATTATAGATTTTATTTTTGTTTCTAAAATGTTTTTATAAATTTTTATCTCTAAAATTTTCATCAAAACTTTTTGAAATAATTTATTATTGGATTGGATTTGGTGAAATAACATAGTAAAGTTTTCATCAATGATTTGATTTGAAACATTAACATAGTAGGCCTTAAGTAAATGGTTCGACTCGGATCTGAACCTTTTTTTAAAATAAAAGAATATATTCCATTTTTTTTAAAGAACTTAGCATAAGATTCGATTCAGACTCGACTCAATTTTTTTTAAGCCTGAGATTAGGACTCGACTTGAAATTTCTTCTAGACATGAGATTCAATTCAGATTTGATTCGAAACTGAAAATTATGTATTCGTACAGGCTTAAACAAAACATTTTATAATTTAGTGAATAGGCCCTGCAATACAATATTTTGGTAAATGAGATAATAGAAATTCCATCAACTCACAAAGTCCTCTTGGAGTATGAGAATTAATTTGTTTTTATTAGAATTAAATAGAAAAAACCTTAATTTGTATTTGACGGTTTTATTCTTCAAATTGTATAAAACTTAAATAATCCATTGATACTGATGAAAATAAAATAATAGCATTTACCGATGATGCCAAAAAACTAAATTATTCACATCCTTAGTAGTATGTAAGAAATAAAATATAAAAAAGATAGCCTTATTTGAATTAATATTATTTGTCTCTTGTTTGTGAAAATAATATACTTTAATATGATCAAATTTTAAATGATGCTTTAATGACAAAATTATGATTCAAATAAAATAAGGTTTATTATTATAATCATATTAATTTTATCACTACTACCACAAAAATAAAAATGTACTATTTACAAACATTCATCTTCATACTTCTCCACATATAACCGTCACAATCTAGACATAATGGCATACAAACCAATATATAAAGTTTTATTGATCACCTCAACTCATAAATGATAACATTTGGTCAATTTATAAATAGTTACAAAAAGCACTAAAACTTCTACTAAACTCTCTAATACTTTTAAAAAAAACTGGGTGCTAAATTAAGTACTACAATACTTCAAGTTTTATAATATGACAGTTGCAAAATAATGAGTCTGGAAATTAAATGTACATACATGTATTTGTTAACCATATTAAATAAAAATAAACCAAGAAGAAATCCTTATATGTTTATAAAAAAAGTGTTATTTTATTAAAGCTCATATTTATAAACTGTACATTGTTATATTTAAAGTTATTTTAATGTTGAGGAGAGTGCTATGTCATGAGTCATGACCATTTTTATTACTATTGAATTCAGGAAATTTATTTATAGGTTGTGGGTTCTGCACCAGTTTCCACTTAGTCATTTTAACTTGTATGTATCCAGTGTTAACTTGAAAGATAAATATATAAAAATATATGTTAATATAAGATGTATTCATAGTTTTATATAATTTGTAACATTTTCTGTTATTATCTAACACTCCTTTTATACTTTAAGGTTCTGTGATAATGATAACTGATCTATATGTTAATGGCTGTGTCTGAATTGTCCACATCAGAATCCTCCTAATCTCAGATCTCATACATTATCTGATCATTTTTCATTATTATGGTTTAACTTACCCACAACTTCTCCAAAATTGATGAGCCTTAAATATGATAATTTGCTATACTAAAGGCATACCTCGCTCTTTCGACTGGTTAGGGACCATAGCACTGGCGAAAGTAGAAAAGTGTTTAAGGCGCAAATTGATGAAAGTCAAAAATATACAAAAATCGAAGCATGGCCTCGATTTGGCTTGCAAATGCATTAGCGCTGCCATAAAGTAGATAACTCACTATATATCTATATGAACTGCTTATAGTATAAATACTAACATAATATAGTATTAATAGTTTGTTATTCTAATAACAAAATAAGTATTATTAATATGTTAAATCACAAATATAAAATAAAAATTTAGACAGTTTCAAAAAGCAATGCACACAGAACAGCCTCTATTCAAAGACTGAAGGCCATATGCAAGAACACCACTAGGTTGACTCTTAGTGAAATTTGATTTAGTGACATTAATTACTTGCCAACACGAGTGAGCGGGTATTTTCCCAGAAAATAATGTTAATAGACACTCACTTGTGCCGGTCATTTCTTGGGAAAAGCCAGAAAAGCAATGTTTCTGTGATAAAAGAGCGAAGCAAGGGACAAAATTTGGAAAAATGGCTATGATTGAAAACTGATGAAAGAGCAAAGCAGAGGAAGTCGAGGTATTGCTGTATGTGTAAAGAGTGAAAAATATTGCTCTTGCTATTTAATAAAATGTGTTTTAGTGTTCAATATATTATATAAATAGAATTATTTTTTATTTGCAATATTTGGTGAAAGGAATAGCTTTTAAAAAATAACTGGTAAAATCATTATATTTTTGATAAGTTACACAAAATGTGTGTCACAATTGAGAAGTTAATTCTTTTAAATGTATTTCAATCTTGATTTTGGGTGGGAATGTTAATGTATACAATTATACTAGTCAATAAATTCTGCAATATTTGTTTTTAATATTCAAAGAAGATTAATTTGTAATTATTTATTTAGCATTATTTAGGTAACCATACAAATGAGATTTTGTAGTATGTTTGTCTTTTTCAACATAAATAGGTTAAAAAGGATTCACAACCAAAACAAAGTTCTATTATATTTACATAGCTTATCTCACCCATTAGTATTGAGTTAAGCCATGAGTTGCAGTTTTCACGATATAATATACTTGATTATTCTTTGTAATTTTTGATAACCTCTTCAAATGGAAATTATATTCAGATTTTAGAGACAACATTATTTAAATATTTAATACCATTTGTAAAGTTTTAAGACATTTATATCTTGAGTCTCCTGATGTCTTGCCAGACACATGTAACATGCATACTATAATCAGATTGCCATTATAGAGAATTTAATAACTGAACATAGAGTAAACAAAATAAACAAACTATTACAATATTTATATTACAACTGTCAATATCAATATAATTATTCAAATGTGACATATTGAACATTTTCCAGGCATTAAAAATGCATGACAAAAGATCAAGTAACTTTTTGGACTTAAGTTTCTTTGTATATTGATTTGACTATACACAGTTCCAGTAATGGTAAATGAAAGTTCACTATGAACTTAAATTAAGTTTCTATAGAATGGCTCATCTAGAGCTAATTTTTCATAGTCACTTTGCAAAAAAAAGTTAATAACTTTTTGTGCTGCTTTAACACACATGTAACAATAAATTAAACATTTAAAAGAGGCAAGGCCTACTCACTTACCAGAAAACTGTAGACCTCAACATTCACAATTAAAACCACAAGAAGGGGACTAATGTACCCCGAAATTTTCATGATTATGTGTTCTATTGTGTTTTTAATTGTGAAATTTGAGGCCTACAGTTTTCTGGTAAGTAGATAGACCTGTTAGCCAATGAGATTGTGAGAAGAGGTTCTTACCAATTAAAATACCAGGCTGAACATCAGAAGGAAAATATCCTGTGTACATATTTGAAGTAACTATATTTGTTATTTATGAAATTTCTTGGCTCCTCTGTCAATGAGTACAAAATTATTGTTAATGTGAGTGAATGGAAATAAAGTCAAAATAATATTTCCATTTTGGTTATTGACATTTGAAGCAACAGCTCAAACTATGTTTTAAGCTACATTTTAACAAACGTGATCTGTCCATGGAACAATGTACAATGCATACTTACTCAATGCTAAATGTAGGTATATCCCTATACAAACGAATGGAAAAAATTAAGAAAGGTTAGCTCCACTGGAACAATGTTGTATGGGACATCAATATGGTGGATGTAAGAGTTTCTTGATACATTCTGCAGTAAATATTAAGGATCATGGTGTAAATGGAAAATAAATGTTAATAGTTTGAAACGAAATGTATTTTAATGGCTAAGCTATCATTTGAAACAGAATGTATTTTGATGGTTAAGCAATCAAGGTAAGCAGTAGTAAAACATTGTATCTTACAAAATATTAGCTTATTTTATTTAATACAAATCACATGTTTAAAGTCTTCCTTAATATTGGTGTAATTTATAAGTGTTATGTTTAGTCAAACCAAATACACATTTTAAAATGGGTGTTTTGTTAAGGTTAAATTTAATTGTTGGATGTATTATTATAGCCAATAATCACCCTCAGTACACCCATCTGAGATTCAAACCTCAATCTCCCCATCATCGGCAGTCTAGTCTATTGCATGAGTAGCGTGTTAGACGAACGGCCACCAAAGTGGGTCATATTTATTATTAATGAAGGAAATGATTGTAAATAGTTTGTTACACAATGAACTGTAACAAACGTTCAGTGAAGATTTTTAATGATCTTTATTACAAATATTTGTTAAAACATTACAAACTATTTAAATTAGACCCAGTTTGTTAAATTCTATATGGTCCAATTTGCATTTTTTTTAAAAGCAGATCTGCACAAACTAAAACCAAGCAACAGGAGACCCAAATGTTTGAAAACTTTCATTCTCTGGATTGCAACACTATAGTACACGTGTTTTAAGATATAAAACCATTGTATAATTCAGTAGCTAGGGCTCTATTTGCTTTTATTATTATGATAAAATTAGTCAAATCACAATACAGCTATTTAATTTTTATTATAAACTTTGGTTGGTTTTGAAGTAATTAAAAAAGAAAGTGCCCTAGTAAAAAAATTAGTTTGACTTTATTTAGTATCAGTTAACTTGAATATTTTAGCAGTAACAATGTTGTAAGTAGTTAAAGTTAAAACGTTGTTCCATGGAATATTTATTAAAATGTTTCTCATTATTATGAACAGTAAGATTAAACCATGTTAATACTACAGAGCAGTTCAAGTAATTTAGTGAAATTGTTTTATTAGCTTAAGAATCAGTTTAAATGTTGATTTGTGGGCAACATATTATTTATTTAGCTATCCAGAAATTTATAAAATCAGAATAAAGGGAAATATATATTAGTTTAATTAATAGTGTATGCATATTTAGATAATTAATTTTCTCAAAATAATCCAACTATTTAATTATATTTTTAATCAAAACAATAGAGAAAGTATTTATGAGAGAGCCTACTATCTCCAATAGTGCATGCCTAAATTAAATGACAATCCGTGTGTGTCCTTTAACATTTTGTCTTATAAAGAAGTGTGAACGGTAGGTTATGTACTATTTTTGGTTAATAAAACATTATTCTTAAATATAAACATTGTTTTAGGAAAAAACATAAACAAAAAATACATATTTTTGTAAATATGTATGAACCCACCATGGTTTAAGAAACTGAAACCAAGATTAATTTATTTGACATATTTTACTTAGTGATAAATAAATTACACATTTAATACACAAAGTCCAAGTCAAAAAACTACAAACAAATTGCTCCAACTACCAGTCACACATACATCTTGACCTTGGAAGTAAAGTCAAACATATTAATCAGAAAATTCAATAAAGTTCCCTCTTCCTTTTTTTTCTATTAAAAACTGTTTTAAATCATTATGAAAAGTAGTGCCATATACATTACATCATGTCTCTGTGTATAGCATGATAATTCCAAAATTACTACAGTAAAACCTCGATTCATTGTTTTCATCGGGAACTGAATAAATAAAAAATATGGATCCAAAGAAAACAATAAGTGTGGAAGCTTATGTAAAATTAATAAAAACAATCAGATGTCGATATCTCTTTACTAAATCAAAAAAAGGTGCACAAATGTTTTTGATACACCGTACGTCCACTATGCACCACTACTTTTTAATAAAGTCCATTAACCTTTGTTTACCCGCTTCGGGCGCCACATGGTCTAAAGCAGAGGTGGATAACATCTTTTTCAAAATAGACACAAGTGTGGCGAATAAGAAGTGAAATTTGCCAAATCATGTAAAAATTGAGAAATTAGGGTGCTCAAACGAGTATTTAAATCAACACATTGTTTGAATAAGAGTATTCAAAATATGTAAACTTTAACTATTAATTTACAATTGGTTTAGACACAAATGATTAAAACCGTTCAAATATAAAATGTAGAACAATTTAATGTGAAATTTGGCAGTCCTTTTGTCTGGCAAGTTGTAGGAACATTGGCGTAATGACTGAACTCGATGCACATCTAAACTCTGCCGCCAGATTGACTTCAACAAGTTAAGATCTGTATTTATACTTGCATCACTACAAATTTTAGCTCCCAGCTTCCTTGAAAACTTCGCATTACGCTCTTCCATTCTCTTGTTTTTTTGTTTTTTTTTACCACTAGGTTCCGAATCAATAGGTTTGTCTGCTTCACACACCTCAGCACTATCACCTGTTGCTGGTTCACTTCGTTTTTGAATCACCCACTTATCCATCTCTCAATAAGAATTTGCGAAAATTTTAAAATAACAATTTTTTTAAAGAAAAAAAATCGATAAAATTGTACACGTGAAAAAGGTGAACACGAGCCTCCTAAAATGTTTGTTATTACTTATTAGACACCACCCGTTCAAGGTCGGTGCTAGACTAAAGTGCAAGAATGAAAATCAGTAAAGGGGTGAGTGGACCCTATTTACTGTGAAAAGGGAAACAGAATAGCAGTCCCGAGTAACATTTTTTCTCAGAGCTCTTTTACACGAGGCCAACTCAAATGGCGTCAGTCTACTACTACCAGTTTATCAACTGACCTTGTGTAATCGCTGCTTCACAACTCAATCCCTTTCTAGAAAAAGAGTTTTCCTTCTTTAAAAACCCAGCCCACAAAGTCATTTATCTTTAAAATGTAGCTCGTTCTTAAATACAGCTCTTAGAATTGTTGGTAAAAGTGTGGAGGGGAGTATTCAGTGGCAGTGTTGTATCTCTGACTTATTCCCAAGGTGGAATGTTTCCAATGATAACAGTAAATATTCAATTACAAAAACGGTCACGCTATCAGGAAAAAGTTTTTTTTTTCTGTGAGAGCTAGCAAACTCAAATTCACCACACTTTTATAGACAATTCGCCACATGTGACGATTGGTGACGGGGTTGCCCACCCCGAATCTAAAGCATCACACTCACAATAGACTAGACTGCCGATGATGGGGATATTGAGGTTTAATCCTGGTCGGATGTACTAAAGGTGGTTTTCCCTAAATGGTTTTCCACTCTTCTTTAGTGCAAATGTGGGAACACTTCCTCAAGACTAAACCTTCTTAATCCCTAACACAATAGAGTAACTAGTACATAGGCGTATGAACCGAATGGGTAACAAGATGCAGCAATGAAAAAATTCTATATTTGTTTAGTAGCATCTTTCCTTTTTCAATTTATCAATAGCTTTTCAATATTAATGATGTTTGCTTATTCACTTTCAGTGATGTCAAGAGTGTAGATGAACACACTCATGTA
>CABFWO010004148.1:30073-70646 GCA_902155825.1 Timema genevievae | reverse complement strand
TTAGAAATGATTATAATTCATACATATATAAAGAGGACCTGTTATGAGCCCAATTTATTCACACACAAAAAAATTCCATTCAAGTTGGTGAATCCATTCTTTAAAAAAAATTCATGCCCTCTCCTATTGAGCGACTTCACTATTGCAGGTAAAACTCTCATCTCAACCCCATAAACTATGTATGGGTATGGCCTTGAAAATAATTATAATTAGGGGTGTGAGGCGCTTTAAAACTCTGACTTGGCTTCGAGACAGATATCAGCTTTGACTTGGCTTAAAAACAAATTCCAGCTTTGCCAATAAAAACATTGACAGCTAAAATACGAAATTTATTGTCAACTATTGCCACTCTCAATCGTATGGAAAAAAATCAGAAAGAATCGAGTTGTAAGTTTGATAATAACTTGTTTTATCAGATTAAAACAAAATCTTACAAACAATTATTCAATTAAATAAATGGTACGGAACCTCACACTGACTTTCTCGCTCCATTTTTTAAAAATGGAAATATTTACTCAAAACTCGTAATATATGTAAGATGAAATAATATACACTAGAAAACCCGAATAGAAATTACGCTATACTTACATAAAACATTTTTGTGACTCCTGGTTTTATATTTTATAATTTTATTTCTAAAGAATTAAAGTCCTCATTTGTATATTTGGACCAATAAAAAAGATGGATATTGGGTCTACAAGGGTCAAAACTCCGTATTAAAGTTTCAACTTCTGGATACAATTTTTAGGGGTGGTCAGACACCCAAAATTTCTGGTGATAAATCAGGTATCTAAAAATCCCAGAATGTCAGGTGAGTAATTTTTATGCCCGTATTTTGATTGGACATCTCAAGAACTTGGCAAGTATATAATACCATGCTAGCATTAACCTATAATTCAAACTTTGAAAAAAAATAGTGTTTAACTGATATTCATAGTTGAATTATTTCAATTCAACTAATATTAAACAAAGATAAGTATTATTTTTTGGTTAATTCGTAGATTATTATATTAGCTTTCAACAAAACTAAGAAAACGTTTCTCACTGGTTACAAGTCTACAACATAGCAAAATTAAGATTCCTACCACTTAGTTTTCTGTCACTGCCAACAACATAACAAATTCAACATTTCCACTTTGAGATTTGTAGGCCTTATGCTTACGAAAACTTAATTTGAGTTAGAAGATTTTAAATAAAAAAATATAGAGGAACTGGTTATGCTCCAACAGACCGACCACCCCTAAAAAAGTTGACATTTTATTATAGGTTGCACATCTTATGGTTTATCGCATTGCTATTAAATTCCTCATTTATAAATTTTGACCAATAAAATAGGTAAATATTGACTCTAAAATGATATAGATCATTGTTGTACAAATATTAATATTTCATATATTCGAATCTAGTTTGCTTTGAATTGAAAAAGTGGACTTCGCACACTCCTAACTATAATATATATTTTAATGATTGATGCTTTAAATTAATTTTTTCAGAGAAAGACAATTCTTTTTGAAACAATTAAACTTTAAAGCGTCTTTGTTCTTTCTAAGGGGAGAGTAATGAAAGTGAGCCAGACTCTGGAGAGATGGCGGCCATCTTGAGACGAGCCAGTGAGAATAGGCGAGCTGCAGAAACTGTGGCAAGACATTTACTTTCAAGATTGGATAATGTTTCCATCAGCAATGCCATTTGCCTCAGCGCTGCTCCTTGGGAAGAATACAGCCACACGACCAGGTAATTACTTGATACATGCACTAAGACAACTTTCTTATATTAAAATTATAGATGGCTCCTTCGAATCTTTAAGGGTATTTAAAATACAAAGATAATAGAAAATCATATTAAAATTCTTGTTTTTCCAAATTTTGAATTTAATTTTGTTTATTGGTAGAACAAACTTAATTCAGGAACTAGAATTGCCTTCAGTCCTCATCTGAAAATTACAGCAACTTTGAGAGGTAGAGCTTAACAATCAAAAAGTTGCAATTAATAGTTATACTGCGATATAACATTTTGATAAAGATAAACACTTGTGTGGCTTGAGCGGATGAATGGAGTATTTTATGCCTCAACATCGAATGTATTTCATATTGCTTCAATTTTTAGACAGATAATTAAATTATGAGGAGTGGTACAAAAAGTAGTGCCTCCAATTATTTTTTTTCTAAAAGAATATAATTTTTAGCACTATGGATTTTACATGGAACAATACGCAATCATTACTAAACAATAAACATCCTATTAATTTTCAACAAAGTAACCTTAATTTTGTATGCAGTTTCGCCACCTTTGAGTCAGACACTGTATTCCAGTCCTGTAAAATTCCTTGCTTTGCCTTCAGAGGACTTCATGAACATTTCTCTTGTACTCGTCATCATCCACAAAATGGCGTCCACTGGTTGCACCCTTCAACGGGCCAGAAGGTGCCAGACGTCAGCTATAAATGGGGTGAAGAAGAAAAGTCCATCCCAATTTTTTAATCGCCTACCTCCTGTGCACACTAATGTGGGTTCGTGCTTTGTCATGAAGAAGAAAACGAAGCTCATTCATCTTTATGTCAAGCCTAACTCTACAAATGTGTGTTTTCAACTTTTTCAATGTTTCTACAAATCAATTTGAGTTAATCTCCAAGAATTCAAAAATACTGTTGCCATAGTTTTACCAATTGAAGGCTTTATTTTAAACTTCTTTTTGCGCGGTGAATTCAGATGGTGTCATTCCGTTGACTTTCATTTTTTTCAGAGTCGTAATGGTGAACCTAGGTTTTGTCACCTGTGACTTTGCGTGAGAGAAAATCTTCTCCCTTGCTATTATAGCATCATAGAAATTCAATATAGATGTTTTTATGATCTTTTTGTGACCATCTGTTAGCATTTTTGGGACTTGCCAGGTGCAAACCTTGTGGTAGCCTAGTTCCTTTATAATGGACATCACAGCAGTTTTTCCAATACCTAATGCATAGCACAATTCTTATTTTTTGATGCTGCAGTTATTTTTGATCAGCGCGTCTGTTTGACTCTTGTTGTCTGTTGTCACTGCCATTACTGGATGATCACTTCGGGGTTTGTCAACATTGTCATTTTCTTCGCTCTTAAAATGTCTGACCCAACATCGGTGTTCACATCATCAATATTGTCACAAAAATATTTTTGAGATGTGTATAAATTTCACTTCCTCCATGGTAAGGAATTAATTTATTCTTTGTTGTTTGGTGCGTGTATTTGTAACATCCACAATTTTGAACTGCTCGTGTGCTGCACTTACGAGATCTATCATAGCAATACTCAATATGGTAAAAATATAAATCTTGAGTGACCACTCAGTGAGCGCTAAACTTTTCTACAACACCAGCCATGAAATAAAAAAATTATGAGGTATTAGTTTAGTACCGCGCCTCGTAATTTAATGACTTAAGTATACCAGTAAGTAGCCAAGGTCACACTAAAGGAATAGAAAGAGTAAAACTATTTTCATTCACCTGACAGTGTTACCACACCAACAAATATAAAACTGGGGTACTTTATACCCCAGCGCGCCTGCTTGAGGGTTAAGTATGTTATATCATTAAATAAATATGATTGAATTGTTGAAAATAAAGCGATAAGCCCAAATAAAAGTAAAAACACTTTAATATTTTGATGCCACATGGCATCTTAATCAAGAGGTTGTAGATATATCATATTTGCAATTTTTACATCCTTATATACATGAAATATAGAGGAAGTATTGTAATACTGAACAACATAATCATTTTTAAGGTTTTGGTTGAAAATTTAATTTTTATTGGGCCCAGATTCCCAAAAAAAAGTATTTTATGGCATACAATCAAACTTTATGTTGTATACATATGTACCTACTTTTTGGTAGAGCACAAATGGTTTGATGAGTTTTTCTTCATTTTGATTATTTAGGAATACATACATCATAAGATCTCACTGCATGATAAATATGTAAACAAAAATATAAAAAATTAATGGTATTCTCATATTAAGTATCCAACATATCTTTAATGATTTGTATTTGATTGCAGTACAAGTTCATCAAGCGACTGCGAATGGGGTCAAAGTGAGGAACGTCGGTTGCGGGACCACATTGGGCGGCTGAAAACTGAGCGCAGCACCGTGCGGGCCACCGTGGTGGAACTGGAGAGCTGCCACGTGGAACCTCTGGCCGTGAGGCACACAATTTCCATCGCTGAGGCTCGCAAGCTGGACCTGGAGACTGCTGTACTTATGCAGGTATATACCTTTTTTGGCTGCTGAGAATGTACTAAAAACTAGTTCTGAAACCATCTGATCCACGAATATGTTTTATCGGTTTAACAGTCTGTTTGAATTGTCGAAGTTGCAAAATTTATTGGAAAGTTGGATGAAATATGAACTGTTACAAGTAACTTTCCAAAATTCCGTAACAGACAAAAGTTACTGTGAATGGATCAAAACAACAGGATGCTCTCAACCCTTAAGTTACTGAAACTTCAAATGCTGATCCAATAGCCATTATTGACCTGAAAGATACTGGTTTACATACAAGGTTTTTCTAAATTTACGCTTCATGTGGTGAGAAAGTAAACAAGCTAAGAGTGATTTAAAGCTCATTACAAGTTCTTTCAAACACTAAAGCTTGATTCACACGTTTGCCGAAAATAGAAAAATAGAATCTGCCTCAGAGGCGTAGCAATTTACACACTTTAAGTTGACCCATGATGCACTGCAATGCTAACGTAAAACAGCTGACTATCAACAGATTTTATTTTCTAGTAGATAGACATATATTTTAGATGGATGTTTACAAATTATAACGCTGTTTTGTGGCACAATCCAATATGTCGATACACACATTTTACATTAGCGGGTTATTTCATATCTCCTCACAACGGCCAAATAAGCTCTCAGCTTGTGTCTGACTCTAGAGCGCATGCATTATCAAATGCGCATGCGCATTGATTTAAGATGGTTGGTTATGAGATTTGATTGGTTCTCCTGTGTCTAACATCTTGAGCGGACAAAGTAGAGAATGGTTGAACTTCAGCAGAACAGCTCGTGCCAATTAAGCGGAAATCTTGTGATTGGCTTAGAGCGCATCATGTGACCACGTTTCTGTTCTTCGCTAGTTTTTCTGCGAATGTGTGAATCCACAGTAACACTAGGTTAAGATTGAGATGGTATAGGAATGTAATGAGGATGGAAAAGGAGAGTATTCCAAAGTGAATGATGGAGGTGAAGTATGTAGGAAAAAACACCACAAGGGCGACCAAGAAAAAGATGGGAGGAGCAGATAATAGAAAGTGTTCAAGTGAGAGGAGAAGAATGGAAGAAATTAAAGGAAGAAAATGGGGGTATTTTACTAAACTGACTTGGCCACAGGCTGGTGGTGGTGGTAGTGGTGGGGATTATTATTATTATTATTATTATTATTATTATTATTGGGTTAAGCACCTGTGTAAAAGATTCCTAAAAAACAGCCATCCAGTGGCAACATTGCAAATTGTGAATTGTACTCTTCTTTTCATTGTAAGAGCCATATTGTAATTGGTAGTATTTTGGTATTAAAGGGCTCTAGTGACTTGGATTCAGGATATAAAGTTTATAGGTTATGATAGTCATCATTCAAATGTGTGTGTGTGTGTGCAGGTTACTCCACACCATGTGTTCTGTGTTAATACATCTCCAGTGTGTGTATGCGCAGGTTACTCCACACCATGTGTTCTGTGTAAATACATCTCCAATGTGTGTGCGCAGGTTACTCCACACCATGTGTTCTGTGTAAATACATCTCCAATGTGCGTGCGCAGGTTACTCCACACCATGTGTTCTGTGTAAATACATCTCCAGTGTGTGTGCAGGTTACTCCACACCATGTGTTCTGTGTAAATACATCTCCAGTGTGTGTGTGTTCAGGTTACTCCACACCATGTGTTCTGTGTTAATACATCTCCAGTGTGTGTGTGCAGGTTACTCCACACCATGTGTTCTGTGTTAATACATCTCCAGAGTGTGTGTGCGCAGGTTACTCCACACCATATGTTCTGTGTAAATACATCTCCAGTGTGTATGTGCGCAGGAACTGATGGCTACACGGGAAGACAAAGCCGAATTGAGAGCCAGGGTGTACCTGCTGGAGAAGGAGAGGGCATCCTTTGAGTTGAAACTTAGTTCTCAGGAGGCTCACCACGCCGCGCAGCTTGCCACAATACAGCACCTGCAAGTCCAACTGCAGGAAACAGAACAACTGCTGGAATCCAGGAGCAAGGTCAGAGGCCAACTCTTTTGTACTGTCCCTATGTATGTTTTGTGTCATATTCCGCCTTTGTAGTATAGTGGTCATAGTTCCTGTCTAAGGACCCAGAGGTTCCAAGTTCGATCCTTGGGGTTTTTAGAATTTTCCTTTGACACAGTAGGTCTGAAACGAGGCTACACTCAGCCTCCTGAGGACAAATGAGGAGCTACTTGAATAAATAAGTAGCAGCTCTGGTCTAAAAAACTAAGATTAACAACCGGAGTGTTTGTTGTGCTGACCACATGACAGCTTCTATCTGCAAATGTTAGCACTATCATCACTAACAACAGCGTCCACTTGGTCGGTATAGCTTGATTGTGGGCTTATGCCATCGAGTTTTTTTTTGTGTCTCACCACTCACCCAGGATATACACATATCTACACCAAGGTATACTCCATTCACGGTAGGAATTACTCTCTGAAAGGTCTTTTTTCCTACCAAAATCCTACTATATAATATCTTTCTGGAAGGGAAAAAGGCCTTTCAGAAAACAATTCCTACGCTGAACAGACTTTAGTAGGGATGAGGATGATAGAATTGAGAGAAATGAGAAACTATGTCGGTACACCTGGCTGGAATTCAAACCCCAACCTCCCTATCATCAACAAACTAGACTTGATGACACTTAAACTTTTATGTACCCGTCAATGTAAGTTATATCCTACTGATAAGTGACAGAGAGCATTAGCTGCATGAATAATGTCTAATTTTCATCAAGCATATTGAATTCTGACTGTACTTATGCTGGTTTTCCCGCATTGTGCTTCTTTCTCAATGTCACATAAATACCAGTGAAAGACTTGCTATTTTCTCTTCTCATTCTTTTTCACCAGGATAAAACTCTGTCTTGTGTTAAACTGTATATAACTACCAAAATAAATTGATATAAAATGGCCCATGGATATGCTAAAAAATTACCAGCATGGGTTGCCATGCAGACTAAGTGTCAAGCTCATCAAGTCTGTTTTGCGGCAGGAAAGCAAATAGTTTCCGACTTACTCCATGCAAATGTGAAAACATTTCTTATAAATTCTACCTTTGTTATCGCTACACCATTAACATAATTAAAATGCATTTAACTCAATAGGGTAGAAAGACGTGGTAAGTAAATCGACTAATAAAATACTCTTTACTCGCCACAGAATCGAGGTGGTGGGGATGCATCCTTGGCGAGTGAGAGTGAGGACTGTGAGGGTGAAGGCACTGGCGATGAGTCAGAACTATCCTCAGCCTTGCGTCGCGAGGCTAGGCTTAAGGGCAGAGTCCAGGAGCTTGTCTCAACCCTCGACAAAGTCAGCCGCAACTCTGAGCTGCGGCAGCAGCAATCGGGAGACCTAGTCAACGACCTTAAGAGAGCCAACAGGTTAGGAGCACTTGTTGAGTACAATAGACAACTTTCTTTTAACTTGCTATATCTTAAGATTAGGTTTATTAAAAACCTAATAAGAATGAGGAAGATAGCTTAGAAGTAATACACCTGCATTAACATGGAGATAAGATAGAAAAACCAGCCTCATTGCACCCGACCAAGAGAGTTTAATATCAACCACCTCGTAATCCGCAACCCATGTTATTGCAAGACTATGTAGCCACCAAATGCAGGTAATATTTATATATTTGTCTTTCTGCATGTTTCTATCTCATAAATACTACAGACAGGGTAATATACGCCAGTAAAAAACCAGGAAATTTTGTGTGACTGAAAGAAATTGAGAAAATTTCAAATATTTTTGCAATTTAATTTTGAACTACGGAGTAGGAAAGCATAGCCCAGCAAAGCCCATTATATTGATCTCTAGTTCACAAAATTTTTTGGGAAAAGCTCAGATATGCCTGTTTTTAATAAAAAATTTTTGGCAAGAATTCAGTAAAGAAAAAATTAAATTAATTATAGTTTTGTTCTCTAACCTTGCATATAAAATACTGGAAACGTGCAAGCTTTTCGGTCTGGAAAACTTTAAAAAATTTTACGAATTTCATTAGTTTTATAAACCTTGTTTAGCCTACTAAGATTATTTATGATTTCCCTTGTATTTTCTTTTTTACATACTCCTCACTCTTCATGTGACATGTCACACTATGTTATCTACAGTAGCTGCATGGCTTCTTTGGTGCTGACTGACAGCTGACGGCTTTGAAAAGCTACTGGACCAAATTATGTATCCCTACGCCGAACCATATGATCTGCAAAAAACATGTGTTTAGCAGCTGTCACTTCTGACAGTCAACATTTAGGTATATACCTAAATGTCGACTGTCAGAAGTCAGCTGTGAACTGTCAGTCAGCACCAAAGAAGCCATGGGGCTACTGTAGTTGTTTGTTTCTCGATTATAACGCAACAATAATATTACAAGTATTGAGAAATAGTGTACTCGTGCTTATCATTTTTACTTGTCATCATCACAATTTAACAACAGAATACACAAAGATTCATCATTATTATATGTTTGCAGCCTGTGGACGAGTCAGTTAAGTAAAACACCTCAATCTTACTCTTTTCTTTCACCACTTTTCCTCCTTTATTGCTTCCATTTCTCTCCTCTCAATTTTTTCTTTCATAAGTAATTTTTATTTTCACATATTATACATTTGAATAAAACATTGACTGAAAAAATCATAAAGAAAATAATAACACACACCAACCCCTTTGGGTTCTCGAATGCAACAATACAATTTGATAATAAATTAAAGTTTTTCTTATTCTGTCCACCCCAAATTAGGGGGCACATTTCTTTTAAAGTGGTGGAATAAATGTAGACCTCCCACACTGCACATACGATCTGGTCGATCTTTTTTAATGGCGAAAGTTCACTGAACACAAAAGAGCCGGCCAATCTCCCCTATCGCGGCCTACTGCCCGGCATCGCCTCGCTATCTGACCACTCCCCCCCAGTCTCACGCGACTAGAAGGGGCGGTCACGAATCCCCCGCTTTGACTCCTCGGTCACCTGCCGTAGTCAACAAAGGGGTTCACTACGCCGTCCCTTATTCGGCGGTAGGGTTGGGCAGGGGCGTCGTAATCGCCTATGCCCCGGATGATCTGGTTGGAGCTCGCCTGCGCCCGACTGAAAAATCGTTCGGCCAGACCGCGGATACGGCTGTCCAGGGACGGGAGGCCTGACATATTCAGGAGAACGCGGTTTTGAACTGTCACAGTAATGTGAGCTCTCTAACAGTTTAAAACTAGTATCAGTATACCATTGGTATATCATGGGTTCAAGACCTGGGCTTTATCACTCACTCCACTTCCGAAAGTACTGGGTTTCTTTTTTAATATCAACATTAACTTTTTTTTATTGATTTATTTATTAATTGAATTAATTCTCTGTCTACCCTGAGCAGTAGCGTAACAGTCTTAATTAGACCGATTACATTATGGCCCTATCTTAAGCTGCTCCATAGTGAGTTAGGCTTACAACTAGAGTTGGGTCGAATCCACTATTTTACGAATCCAAATCTCATATTTACCTTCGAATTCTAAATCTCGAATCCGAATCTTGGAAAAAATTATGAACTTAAGAGGAAATATTAATATAATAGAAAAATAGAAAATACAAATAATAACTAAATGTTAAACATTATTTCTTATAATCCATTCATTATAACATCATACACTAAATTAATTAATTATTAAATTATTGATCTGGTGCCTGGTTTTTAAATGCATCCAATAATTATAATAGGCTCTAAATACCACCAATAAGCAATATTGGAGCTCTAAAACAAATTTCACCTAAAACATTGAAAAAAAAATCTTTCTAAGCATTTAGTCTTTAGTCCTTGAATTCTTGAATCTTGAATATGCTTAAGGATTTAATGGTCCTATCCCTACTTAAGCATTTCAGGGTTATTGGAGTAGGTATACATATCAATATACTAGTATAAAGTATTTATAGTAATTTTAAGACAACCTATGAACACAACAAATTGTAAATTTTTCAACAATTCACTAATATCACTCAAATTAGTTCACTAACACATAATAATTACACACAATTTAAACAACTCTTACAGAAAATGTGTTTTTTTGGGGGCAGGCATAAGTGGTCATCTGATCTTATCACAGGTAACTTATCTGGTTGCCTAGCAATGACCTTGTCACCCCATGAAATAGGTTACCTTTGCACCGTCACCATCAGAAAGAAATGGTTGCTCTGGCGGGGAAAGCTAAAACTTCACCCAGAGCAGAGAAGAATCAACACAGTGGGTTGTGTCAACAGTTCTATAGAAGCTGTCGTTTACAATGCTTGGATTCCCTGAGCTTCGCAGTTAGCTTATAATATTTGTTCATTCTAAGTGTATTTTAGATACTTATCTGTTTATATAGCTCAACTCACATGTTTTGATTATATACTCAAGTGTGTTCTTTTGATGCAGTGCCCTGGTTCAAACCCTGGATAGGTCCAAGAAAAAGTATCAGACTCGTCTGCGCAAATTGGAGCAGCAGATGCTAGCCATGGTGGAGAGACATTCAGCGCAGGTGAGTTTGTTACTGATGGACACGCAGACTAACGTTAGGCTTGTCTAGTATAGACATAATTATAAAATTAACCATTGATTGGTGTAATATTGTTTTATTTATTCCAAGATAACAATTTATTTTTAAAATGGGCAACAAACACATCAGTTTTATCTAGCCTTTGGATTAAAACCTTCTGGGTTTGATTACCATCTTCTGGTGTCATTTTTCAATATATATAATTTTTTTTATATATATATAATTTTGATTGAAACTTGTTTTGAACAGGCATTGTGAAATACAATGTTTATTCTCAGGTGAGGGGATTGAAACAGAGGATTTGCTCACTTGAAGATGAAACTCTCCAGCACAAAGCACAGAACTACCAACCTCAACCACAACAAGGCAGCCATTCTCAGAGTTCCGGCGCCAGTGAGACCTCGTTGTGACCAGAACATCATAATTAAGTGTTTGAAAGCCTAATCTAATTTAATTTCGCCAATGGGGAAGTGGAGGAAAATGAATTATCATGTTGTACAAATGTTTCTAAAATATTTACTTCAATTCATTGTGTAGCTTTGGGAAATATAGCTGAAAAGGTATATTAAGCATATACCCGAATTCTGCTGCGATGTTAAATGATGAATTCTCAAGATTTGAGCACTGACTTACCACCTCTCTATTTCTTTAAAGATTATGTTCAAATCCCAGTTGGGGCAGGGGGCTTAGAATAATGACAAAATGTATTTAATAAAGTGCACTAAGCAAAATATAACATGTAATAAATATAATATAATAAAGTTGTAGAAAAATAAAGCACAAATAAAAGTAAAACCACTAACACATAGGTATTTAAACAAACTTCTTTATTTTGATGCTTTCATTACATCTTACTCAGGAAGTAGTAGTAAGACTAAACAGAAAGCTATCGTCAGTGATGCCAACTTGATTGTGAAGGATGAAAACTTCTTTGGTAGATTTGAAATTATCTGGAGGTTCATCTATCGTTCTGTGGATGGAAGATGGTGTTAGTGTTGAAATCAAGCCTAGATAACAAATATTAAGGCTGGGTGGTTTTCTAGACTTTGTGATCAATATGCCAGTTTTTTTTTAATTTAGCACCGCATCTTACTACCCGTTCGGGTTATACGCTTAAGTACTATTAACGCTAATAGGTTAGGAATTGGGAAGGTTGAATATAGAGGAAGTGAACCCGCATTTGCGTGGAGGTAGAGTGGAAAACCATTTAGGAAAAACCACTCCCAGTTCACTCGACCGAGATTCGAACCTCGATCTCCCCGTCCTCGGCAGTCGAGCTCAACACGACTAGCGCGTTAGCCAACTACGCCACTGAGGCGGTAATATATGCCAGTTCTCACCTTTATATCTGGGACATATCGCATTGTGTTCTGTTAAATCATTTTAACACTTTGACTGTGTATAGAAGTCTTCAAAGTTGGGGTTATGGGTGGAGGCATGTGCTGAAACTGGTTTTTCAGGTTTCTGGATTTTGGTGTCATGGATATATTTTTCAGTACATTGTTGAATTCTAGTTGGTAAATTATACTTCCGGACTCACGGATGTGATTGCTCCTGGAGGCATACGATATCGAGGCTCAGTTCATCCACCACTATCTTAACCTCGTCCATCACGGTCGTGCTCCGCATAGTATTCAACTGCCCAATTCTGATTTTTCCGTTATCCTCTCCCATCAGGGATTATGCATAAACACCTAACACTTGGGCCAAGCCTCCTTCGAATTGAATGATATGCGACCGTTTGCTTCAACGATATGTTTGTAAAGTTCCTCCATCTCCAGCACCTCTTTCCTTCTATCAAACACTCTTAGGACTTTGTCAAGGAGTGGTTTCGCTTCCTAAGGGAGGTTCATTGACTTCAATTGTATTCTATCCAGAGCCTCGGGTGTCAGGGAAGGTGATGGACATACCTTTGTCGTAACCTAGAAAGTTGAAGGGTCTCCTCAAAGTTGTCATATACCTGACTAGGATCCACCGGTTTGGTCCGATCATTAGGTTTATTTTCCTCCTTCTTCTCCTTCACATCAGATTGACCTGTTCCCTCTTTACCTTGAGATCCATTGGCCTTCACCACCGACTTATCTCCATCCTCCTTTCCTTCCTTATCTCCTCCTTAGTATGTATTGCATATATACATTGCAGTATATATTGCATTATGGCTAGAACAGGAATTTGAGCGCTAAGGTGGATGGGAGATGAACTAATAATAGCTATCGGCGGGCATTTTAGTTCAAAGCTGTAATTATAAGTACTTAAAGTGTTGAGAGGTAGTCAAATATCTTAAAAGAATTATTACAAATGACGGTTTTAGAGCAACTTATAAAAAAATGGCGAATGCACATGAATTGAAACCAGAAAATTCCAGGTCTTTCAAGGACCGTATGAACCCTGTATATTACTAAAAAAACTCATTGTTTTCATTCGATTGCCCGCTTTGGTGGCCATGTGGTCTAATGCACTACTTTCGTGTTAGTCTAGACTGATGAAGATGGGGAGATCGGGGTTCGATCCCGGTCAGGTGCAATGAAGGGTTTTTTTCATTAATAGTTTTCCACTCTTCCTCCACACTAATTCAGGTGCATTTCCTCTCAATTGAACCTTCCTAATCCCTAACTCATTAGTGTAACTAGTGCATAGGCTTGTAACTCGAATGGGTAGTAGGACGCAGTGCTAAAATTAAATTAATTTTATTCAAACTCGACTCGAAGTGAAAAATGCCTACTCGCACACCCCTGAAAATCAAGAACTCAGAAAAACCAGTTTCATCGCACGCCTCCACTCACACCTCAACTTTGAGGACTGCTACATTGTGTTTATATGAGAGGAGTCGTGTTGAGCCAGACCACCGAGGACGGGGAGATCGAGGTTCGAATCTCGGTCGGGTGAACTGGGGGTGGTTTTTCCTAAAAGGTTTTCCACTCTCCCTCCACGCAAATGCGGGTTCACTTCCTCTAAGTTCAACCTTCCCAATTCCTAATCCATTAGTGTAATTAGTACTTAAGCGTATAACCCAAATGGGTAGTAAGACGCGGTGCAAAATAAATATATGAGAGGACCCAATGCAATATGTCCCACTTAAGACGATAGTAACTCTCACATCAGAGAAGTTTTCATCCTGCAAAACCAAGTTGGCATCACTGAAACTAATTTCCTGTTTAGTCTTCCTACCACTTCCTGAAGAAAATGCAATGAAAGCAACATATCAACTTTTTTTTTTAAATATGTGTTAGTGTGTTTACATTTATTTGTGCTTTATTTATCTACAATAATTCTATCATATTTATTTATTACATATTAAATTAATGATAGTAAAATAAATATAGAAAAAGTTTCTTGGCTCTAAAATTACTATAATGTGTACAGAATTTGACTTCCTTTAATGTCTTCAACCTTTCCTATTAAAGTGTTCTTGTCATAGAATTTAAGGAGACCCTCTAAGGGTATTTGAGTGAGTTTTGAATTGTTTTAAACATTTTGGTTTTATGAATTGACAAACTTTTGTTGTAAAATGAATATTTTTGTAAACCTTCCTAAACATTATTATTGTGATGAAAATAATCATTTAAAACATATTGATTTAAGAATCAAATAGCCAAAGCTATTATTTATGCTTTTAGTGAGGATTACTCCATCTAGATATTATATTCTGAAAATTGAAAAATTACACCTTGACACGAGAATCGAACCCGGGATCTTTGGCTTAGTACGCCAATGCTCTAACCACTGACCTATCCAGGAATCGTCCCGTGCCCAGGGTCATTCTTCACTCATATTTTAAGGCAGAGTCTATGATGGACGTGCAGAAGAAGAACGACCTTGGGCACGGGACGATTCCTGGATAGCTCAATCGTTAGAGCATTGGCGTACTAAGCCATAGGTCCCAGGTTCAATTCCCGTGTCCAGGTGTCATTTTTCAATTTTCAGAATATAATATTGATTTAAGTTAACTAATAAAATATTTCACTTTTAAAATAAAGGACAAATGGCTGTGTTGAATTAAACATTGGAAGGAGGATAGAAGACCGAGGCCTACACACTCACCAGAAAACTTTAGGCCTCATAGTCCACAGTTAAAACACAAAAAAAACACATAATTATGTCATTTTCGGGGTACATCAGTCCCCTCCTTCTAGTATTTTTATATAACAATGAAAATATTAGACAACTTCCCAGTTATTGTTTATTTCATAACAAAAGTTTGTTAATATGTTGAGTATAAATGATTTTCTAACCCAAAATATAAATATGTCAAAAAGTATTCAAAACTCACTTGAATACCGTTAATGGCTGATCTCTCTAAATTGTTAATACTTAGACTTCAATAATATTACTTAAAAAGTTGTCTTCAATATAGCTGATTAATTATTTGAATATTTCTAATTGGAAAACCTGGACCAAGTAGTCGAATGGCTTAGTTTTTATTGTTTAACTTTTCAATCAGTCATGCTTCAAGTAAATTATATTTTGGACTCTTTAGCCATGAGTCTGGAAAACCTACACCAATTACAACTAAATTATGATTTAAATTAATATTATAAGGAACATACTTGGTAGAACGACAATTGATCACTTCATATTGTTAATTGACTTAGCATCTAACTCTTTTTCTGATTTAACAATCTCCTTTTTAATAAACCATCCCTCATATTCATAACTTGTATTTTTAATTGACTTAAGAAGTGCATCAATCAATCGTCGTCCTACCCAGTACGTTCCTTATAATATTAATTATATACTTCTCCTTACTACAAATTAAAATGAATTTAACAAACTGAATAAAAAATTCTATCAGAAAAAGCTGAGGGTTTGCAAGTCTGAGTTGTGATTTTAAAAATTGATGGTTCTATTTAGCACAAATACAATATATATTTTTGTTTCAAAGCAAACGCACAAGCTATTTTAAAAATGTATATTTTATAAAAGCTGAAAAATATTTTCAATATATCTCACCCCAATTATATATAATATTGATAATCTTTTTCCATTGATGCATAATTTCTGATAATTCTCTTTCCTCAAAAAAATTGGGTATTTTTTTGTAAAATATGAAATATATTAAATAGGCTGCTATTAATTATAAGGATTATAATATTATGAACCAGTGCGCTTATTTTAACAAATCAATATATTGTAAGTAAATGTTACCATACTCTAATTTGTCGGTAAATTAAATTATTAGATGGCTTTAAAAGGAGTTATAGCAAGATTTTAAAAAACATTTTATATAGTTTTATTTAAAAACTATTTTGTAAGGAAATGCCACTCAACTAATGTCATGATCGATCCAATAATTCTGAGAAACTCTATTTATGGTAGATTGCTATATTGTTTTACTAAAATTTTGCTACACTAAGCATTGATAAATCTCATGTACAAACACATAAATGAACAAAGTAGGCCTACTATTAATGTTTTGTTTACAAGAAAAAACTAGGTTAAGGTGATATATAATATTTTGATTTGACTTTGTATGCAGCAAAGCCAGCAATCATTCAAATTAGTTTTCAGAACTAATACCTAAGCATAACATTCTAAACATTGTGTTGAAAATGTCTAGATTCATTAAACGTCAATGCGCGCAAACATTATTTTCAAAGGCACTCATTTTCCTGCAGTTTAGTTAGATCCAAATATTTTCTATTGATAAAAGTTTGAAGATGTGCAAACTATATGTAGTTCAAATGTGTGCATTTAACTGAAGTTTATTATTTTCAAATTGACATTAACTTAGCCATGTGCCAAATATTAAAATGGTGATTTACATTAATATGTAAAACTTAAAATACAAAAATTATTTTTTTATCCATGCTGTAGTTGTGAAACATAGTTTTTCTTGTCAAATGCACAGCCTTTTAGCCTTAATGCAATAAGAAAATAATGGACTGAGTTTAGATAAAAATAGAATTTGATTCATCAGTAATAAAACCAAGAAATGTCACTAATGACAATACAAATTAGGAACCCGTCTTAATTATTTGGTGCATTTTTTATAAGTATGATACTTGTTTTTATTTATTGCAAAATAAACTTAGTTGTAAAGTCAGCTTAAATTTTTGATGTAGGACCTTGCAATTTGGTTTTATATTGCATTACACAAAGCATGTCTTGCATTTATGTTATTTACATAAATAACATGCATCCATGGATATATGACACAAGCAGATATGTCAATAAAATAGAATACATCAATTAATATTGTGTTTAATTGACAGAGCTGACTGTGCCGCACTATTATAGTACATCCCCTTGTTGTGACATATACTTGAGAAACATAAACACAATATTTTCAAAAAGTGACATACCTACTTCTGCATATTCCTACATATGTCCTTAAGAAATCATGCTGCATCTCATTGTCTAGGAAAGTGTGGTAAATCACTAGTGTATTGTAAACCAACCTACTCACTACTTAAAAGTTATTTTTACAATCCAGAGCCACTAAACCATTCTTTCTTTTGTACATTGACAATTACATTTTCATAATTTGGTTACATTTCAAAGAATCCCTCAACCTATTTGAAGATCTAAACAATTTGTATGTCCTCAAATTCTCTACAAGCTAACACCCTTTTGAATTGTGATTTTTTTGCACAGCGTCTTATTATCCGTTTGGGCTATCCGCTTATATACACAAACGCGGGGCTGAAGTTAAGAGTGATAAACAATCCTCAGTACACCTGACTGGTATTCGACCTCGGGCTCGCGTACTCATATTAAGACATATGTAAAATTTAATATATATTATTTCATGATAAACATTGAATAATCAGGGCCAATTTTAGTTTTGACTACAAAAGACCCGTACGTTAGGTACATGCGATCTGGGAGCATCAGTTTTATTTTAGATGTAGAGTATAGAATATGTATAACTTACTTTATGCACCAATGTACTTTGGGGGCATAAAATTGAAGAGAAATTTTATCTGGGGGTACACAAACAAAAAAAGATTGAATACCACTACCTTAGACTATGTAACCACAGATGTTGGTGATTCAATGTAGATGTCTTCAGCGGATGTAGCAGCCACCCTCCCTAGAATCTGACCAGTAGCCCACAACATAATGTTCTGATATTGATTTCAATCAAACACACTTCCAATCCCCTGGTACACCCAAAACTTTTGGATCAATCCAAAGAGCAAAAGGTTCACACCTAAGTATGAGACAATGTTGTACTGTCGGAAAGTGCATTCATTACTCAGATTTAGGGATGGGATCCTCAAATTCCTCAAACCCGTAAAGATATTTGAGGATTTGACCAAAAATTTTGATTCAAGACATAAATCCTAAAAATAAAATAAAAAAATCTTAAATTTTTCAAGTGAAATTTGTTTTAAAGCTTTAATACTGCTTATTGGTAGTTCAGAACCTATATAAGTATAGGATGAACTTTACAACCAGGCCCCAGATCAGAAATTTAACACTTAACTCAATGTATAAATGATATAACGAATGGATTATAAGGAAGAATATTAACATTTAGTTAATATTTATATTTTCTTCTATTCTATTTCCCCTTATGCTCAAAATTCTTTCCAAGATTCGGGGGCAGATTGACAATTTGAATTCGTAAAATTACGTATCTGACCCAACTCTATGTTTTATGTGTGTCCTAAAAACATTCTTCCATCAAATATTTCTTGTTCAACGAATAGTGACCATGTTTTATCACCTAACGTGAGTGTCACCATTTCATTTGAATGTATTTCAAGGCAAATCAATTAATCTCTTTGATATATTTTTACATGTATTGTTTACTGTACTCTTAATATCACTGATTTGTGTTTATATGGTTTATTTTCCTGCAACCTGTCATTGCTCCTCCTTTGTGACTGAATGTGAGCGTTAGATAGCTACTAGGCAAACAATCCAATGTGCAAAATTTATGGTACTAACAAAATGAATATGTATATCAATGAAAGGTAATTAATATTCCTAAATGATAAAAATAGGGATGTGCGAAAACAATTTTTTCAATTCGAGATGATCTCGAGACAAGAAAACGTCCTTTGAAAGTAAAAAAAAAAATTAAATTATGTTTATTAAAGTAAATATATAGTTTATATACAGTTCCTTTTTGACATTTGAGCTGGCACTAGCATTATATTGTCTTATATATCAAGGGTTTGAATGAACTATATATATGTCATACACATTTTAAATGCAATTAATAAAAAGTTATAGGTAGTTACAATGAACACCATTTATAATTTAATTTTGTAGTGTAACAGAACTAACAGCTTGTATTGTCAAAGTTTGATATTGAAAAATAAAATTTATACCCAAAACATTTCTTAATGAACCATGTTTTTTGGGGGGTAATGCAGCCTATTTTTGGTTTATCACGGTATTATTGAAAATAATAAATTCCCGGTTTGGTTTTTTAATTTCTTAAGGTCATTATTTTTTTCATTTCTTGAATTTTCGAGTCTCGCACATCCCTAGATAAAAATACACAGCCATGACTTTATATAAGTATGTGAAATTTGTTATGATATAGTTATGTAAATATGTAATATATATAATGCTTTAATATGTACACACTACTAAATTAATAAAGGTTATATATATTTAAAGATTATTACTGCTGAACAAAAAATCTGATTCGCCTAAAATGCCATGCCACATTCATTTTTAGTAATGATGCATTTTTTTACTTGTAATACTTCTTTTCTCTAGGATTAAAAGTTTACACTTTTAAGGGCCATTATTAATACATTTGATCAACATTTAAATTCAAAGTCACTGGAAAATACTGGAGTTGTTAGAACTGCTAGTTTATTCAACATTTTGTATAATTTTGAAAGAGGGTATAGGATATGTTGATAGAAACACAATATGGCTTTTACAATGAAAATAAGTTAATACAGTTCACACTTCACAATGTTGACACTAGACAAAGAAGTCCTTCCTCCAAATTCCTTTTTTCTCTCTTTTGTTTTGGTTTCCTCTTTTAGGAAGTTGTGTTGCGCTTTTCACACTCTTTCCTGATTAGTTCTGATAGAATGAAACCTAGGTCAAGGAAATGGGCGGTTACGATCAATTTTCTTCAAGTGGTAGCCATTACCTCTTTGTCCAGTGGCAGCAACGTAAAGTGTGAACTGTGTTCTTCTTTTCATTGTAGAAACCATGTTATGTTTGTTTTATTTTATATGTTTCTCCACCTATCCTGTAGCTTCGGTGCTAATGGTCCGTTCCGTTGAGAACCAAAAAACCTATCTTCGTCAGCGGTGGAGTGACTGGAAAGTCTTGGGATGAAGGGAGGGTGGGGGAGGGGCGGATTAGCAGGTAGAGTCTTCTCTGGCTATTATGAATGAAAACCGTAAGTCAGGGACCGAAATATTATTATTATCATCATCACCGCGTCTTACTACCCGTTCGGGTTTATACGCACTTACGCTAATGTGCAATGGTAGGGTGATTGTGAGATGAAATGGAAGACCTACAGTTTAACGTGGAATCCGAACCACAGTGGAGCCCTGGCATTCCATACACTCAAAAGTTGTGATTAATACATGTCTTGTCAGAGGTGAAGGAAGGGTTTGGCAATCAGATAGATCTGTGCCGGGACCGAGGATTGAACCCTGGGACCCCTAGCACAGAAGTGTGACACCTTACCCCTAGACCACCAGGTCACCTACTAAGACATAGTTAAATAATGGTCATAAAAGTGTGATTTTGAAACTATTACTATTTACTAATATTATTATTAGCACTGAATCTTACTACCCGTTCGGGTTATACGCATATTTACTAATATTACTATGAAAGTGGGCTATTTTAATTAAAACACTTTAAAAGCATAATTAGTTATATTTTATATATAAACCTACAAATTTTAATAAACATATTAACAACTTAGGCATATAAAAAGACAGAAAACATTAATGAAAATTCAACATCAATATTTGAATAAAAATACATAAATAATGAGAGCTGAGAGCTAGTTTCAAAAATCACTTATTTTTTGTATTTGGTACAAATTATGTCGACTCGAAGGTAAAAAAAAAAGCCTGTCATTACTGAATCATCTTCGTACATGCCCAAAAGCTAGTGAGATCACCCAGGGAGTATGTAGACCACAAGTTGAAAACCACTGCTTTATTCCAAATAAATTTATATGCGAGTAGTTAATAATATCTATAGGCTCTTAATTTTTTTCTCTGCCTTGAGTCTGGCCACTTCCTTCTCAAGTTGAGCACAGGCCTGCTCTATCTCATAGTTCTTACTGACCAGCCCAACCCAGGACGACTCGAGGTTCCTCAACTTGTCCCCACCCTGCGTCTGCATGTTCTTGCGCTGCCAGTTGATCTCCTGGATCTGTTTCCTGGGAAGATGAAGATCAACATCTTAGCCATTTGTAACTTGGCTGGCCAATGAAATTACATTGACTTGCAACCCACTTAAATTCAGATACATTATCAGTGAATCAAGATTTAGAAGATGTTTTTTTTTCTCATACAAAATGTTGACAGTATTATTGCAAATATAGAATAATAATCTTTATAAATTTACCTCATAGTTGTGAGTTGTTTCTGAGCTTGAGTCACCAATTGCACCAACACCTCCAGGTATGACTTCCAAGCTTCACATCCATACTCTACCATAAGCTCCAGATTGCAGATCCTACCACATGAGAAACACAATTAGAAATTATTCATGATTGATACATTTTGAAATATATTAACTTTTACAAGTTTTCTTCGATGCATTAATATAATAAATTACATTATTTCTAACATTCTTTCTATTCTCATGTTTTCAAGAGTCCTGCGTCCCACTCAATGTAGGCTACAGTGTTCGATTCCTGCAAAGTACTTTCACTTCCAGTGATGACAAGCATCAGAGAAGTTTATGCGAACCCGCGTATAAGTGCACCATCATTCGACACACCCTATTAAGTTAAATGTTGAGTTAATATAAAGCTGAGTAAAGGATAGAGAACTATGCAGTGTAAAAACCTCCAGTGTAACCAGAGCTATTATAATTCAATGTGCAGGCTTAGTGCCAAGTTTACATCGTCTTACCACCCATCTGATTGCGCTGATATTTGAAATATTGAAAATGTGCTTACCTTGTGGCCTGGTGCTCCAACTGAGCCAGAGAATTCTCTACACATTCTGTCCAAGCTGCAATGTCAGTCATTTTACCTGCGGGTGGAGGGGGAAGCTCATATCGTTTCATACTTAAAACGTCCATGGGGAGACGCTGCTGCATTCGCTCAAACTCACTCCGCATTATTTCAGTCTGCACACAACAAAAAAAAGGTAATTAATAAGAAATATGGAATACTACATCCCTGTGACATCATAATAGTGCAAAAAGTTAAATTAAGCCTTATAAAACGTGTGCGTTTGCTATGATCGAAATATGAACGGTCTTATTGAAGGTTTATTTCAAAAACATGGGTTGGTTTACTAGAGTTGATACCATGAGATGTGATTCGGCTTGATCTTGTAGGAACATCCTATTGTCACTCCGAGTATGGTAATCAAAGTATAAAATGGAATAGATTATCATTCTAATATATTATTTCTTCTTTTCTGATGGCAAGTCCCAGACCCAAGTATATTGGTAGGATGCTAAGGGTATGAAGAGCTGACACTCGGCTCCCGCACTCTCCTGTGAAAGGCTACATGATATAACCAATAACCAATAACCAATGTGTAGCTAACTAGTGGCGGGGATAACCAATAACCAGCTCACTGGAGCCAATACCCAGTCCATGCACGTTAGTGTGAAAGACTAAATAAGACCCAATACCTCAAGCATAGTTGAACAACTCTAGTAAACCAGCTCACATATGTTTGTCTAAAAGAGGCATGAAGAAATAGAATGAATGGTATCAATTCAAACAAAATGCACCAGCATTATTGTATATAGAGAAGCAGGAACCACATTGAAGAAGTGTAATAAAACTTCAGACTGACTGCTCAGACGAAGAACTTTAACAGTAACAACGTTTAGAACTATGAACAAAAGTGTAGTTTATTAATTCACTTAGGTTCCTACTTATTTACACTTAAGAGATTGATGAGTGAAAGGTTGAAATAAGGGGGAATGTACTAATATTTGTGTGAAGGGAGAGTGGGAAACCACATTCAATACAACCAGTAGGGATTTGGAACACTAGGTTACCTTCTCAAAATAGTTTTTTTAATTAATAAATATTCTCAATTTGAGTACATTTCTACTAACCTCAAAAGCACTCAAATTAAGAGGTGGGATGTGTTCCAAATAATTCTTTGTCGGTCGATACCTTCTTGTCTCCTCCTCCACCATTGCCAAGGCCTTTAAAAGAACAAACAAATGAATGAGTAAGGCCTCTTTCCGATGATCCGACTTTTCGCTGGACGCAGTGTCCGACACGGCACCGTGCATACCATAGGATGCGGCGTCGAACAAACGGCATGATCGTGAAGCTCTCCGGCACGGCTTCACTCTGTGTTCCCTCTTAGCTGCTCGAGTTGTCACCATGGACAGTCACGAGACAATGTTGTATCTTTACTATTTGTATATAAAAAGTAAGAGAGTTCAAGGAAATGGGTCCAGCCTTTTGTCACTTTGTATCGAGATTTAAGAAAAGATGAGAGAAAATTTTTCAACTAATTTATAATGACAATAGCAAGATTTGTAAGACATCTACGGCACAGTGTCAGATTGCTCTGTCTACAGAGTCCTGATTGACAGGGCTTTATTATCTAGAAGTTGGTCAACTTTTAACTTTCTAAGGTCTAGTTTATACAAACTAACAATCACAGTTAAGTAAATAATTATATGTTTGATAGTTCAAATCATGTTATGATAAATTTATATTTTGACTGTACATAACCTACATTTCAAGTACATCCAAGATGTGTTCATAAAAGAGTTTCTTTAGCTTCTTTTATTAATTAAACAACTGCTTGGTGGTTGCTCCTTGTTATAGATGATTTTCTTTTATTCTTTTAAAGAAATGTATTGGATAAAGTCTCCGACTATCTCATTGGTTGGAACAGTCACGTGATTAATGATACAGACTGTGGGGATGTGAATATATTTTATAAGGATCACGGACTACGGATCTACTGATACAACATTTGTGGAAGGAGCTTTGAGCCTCGTCTACAAAGTCTGTAAGCTCCACATCTGTATAGTCCTTAAATCCTTAGTCGCATTTACAGTGTCCAAATCGACCTGCTCAATCATGTGATCACGTCAACCAATGAGAATGTCAGATCCTACAGCCAATTAAACTCTTTTTCAAAGAAAATTGTCTGGAGCAAGGCACAAGCAGACTTGATATGTGAAGCAGAGTTTATAAAAAAAATACTAATGTGAAGTTTAACCTACCAAAGTGAGGTCACTCTTTCTGAGAACTTTTTCAGAAACTGTTTCTGAGATGCCATGCTTCTCAGGGTTTTTTTATTTTCAGAAATATATTTCTGATATAGCTGTTTGTAAAACTTGCTGCCATTCGTGCTTTCATTTTGATGAAAGCACAAATATTGACTTTGCTGTGATTATTAATCCTTAGCAGTCCGTATCAACTAGTTCTTAGAAAGTTAAAGTTGAGTCAACTTCTATGGAGTGGTAAGGACCAAGGAATTTAGGATCTGGACTCCTTACACATAACAATCTGTTAATGTACATATGATCTCTTATCCATATTATGGATACAAAGTCTGTAGGCTTGGCTTTACACCGAGTGATGATGACTAAGGACTTGGGTATCAAGAATCTGAATAGGAGTTTGTAGACAGGGCTTTAGCCTAAATATAAAACAAAAATTAATTTTCAGATGTCTATGGCATATTTAGTATTAACAAAGCTTGTAATATAAAGCTTTGGTTTCCAGATGTATCTCACATTATATCTATTGGGCGTATACAATTTATGGATTGCTTATCATAATGTTAATGCCTCTAAAACAATGATCAGCTATGGTACACTACAAAAAAATTACACACTGGTTATACTTACTGCTTCCCTAACTCCTGGTTCATCATAGCCTTGATCAATGTATGGTAATGCATCAACAACAACTTCGCCCGCCATTCTTAGATTTGGTTAACTCTCTAAATACAAATAATAAATATTCATGAATTTGATTGCATCTAATGGTCTATTCTGTTGTTGTTGTTGTAGGTTGTTTACAAATATATAACCATAGATAGTCCTTATAAATGGAGAACTGTCGGCTACGAACTTATTAAAAGTTATTTGAAACAGAGATAGCGCTCAAGGCGGATGATTGCATTACTAAAATGCTAAGACCATTGGTTCAGTTCAGAGTCTAGTTCAGTTGAGAAAAATAATAAAATGATGGATTGATGGGTATTTGAAACCAAAACTTGACTAAAAATTCTGGCTTCAAATGTGTGTTTTTTTCTCTTAAAATATCTGTCAATTTTTATTAAAGTAAAACAATATGTATAGATAATATTAGGTACTTTCAGAAATTTCATCTCAATAATAAAAAGTTCATAAATATGAACTATTGTCTTTTAAAGTAAACTTCGAGGGACTTAGCGTGATGATTTGTGATGGATACTAGCATGATCTCTCGTATTATTGTTAGTAATTTATTACTTAATTTGGATTTTAATGTACTATCATCATCATCATCATCATCATCATTAATGTCCTTCAAATAATTATGTTCTGTTCAACCCTTTGTGAAATATTTTTTTTCTCATTGACCTAATAGTAATAATAATTGTATTATTTAACAAGTCATACTTTAATTTATTTTAGTTTATTTAGCTAGCTCCGCAAAATTATCACTAAGATAATTACAATTAATTATTCCACATAATAATTATTTACAATGATGGATCACAGTCTCTAATACTCAGGACCTTTGGGCTGGATACACTTAACCAAAGATATAACTTTTTTTTTTTGTTGACATTAAGGATTCTAGGAAGCAGTGCGGATCAGCCAACTTAAAAAAAATAATGGTAATATAATACTTTCTACAAGCCTATAACCTAAGTGATCGTTTGAACGTAAGGCAACTACACAAAGTTTGACATTCAAACAAATGTAATCAAGTTTTAAGTTACCTTATTCATGATTGTTGAAGACGTGTAATTAACCGGAGTAGTTTAATTAATTTCAACTTTATTCTTTAAATCAAATGAGTTGTAATTTTTACACAAAGAAACATACAATGACAAAAACTCCAAAACAATTTTCTTAGTAAGAATAAACGAAATTTTTGTATATTTTGACATATTTTCACTTAAGTCCCAGCAGAAGAAGGCAATTCTCAAACTTTGGTCTATTTAACATCTTGGTAAACATGTCTGCCTGTTGTTCTTCTGTCGACACATAGTAGACCTCAATTACTCCTTCAGCAACCTTGTCACGAACAAAATGGTACCGTATGTCTATGTGTTTGAGCCTCTTGTGGTGCTCAGGGTGCTTGGCATTCAGGATGCTTCGTGGCCTCTTCAAAGGTTTGTGGCTCTTCAAGATTGGCTAGAGAACTTGTTTCATAATCTTCAAGTTTAATCGGTTGTTTCAATTTAGTTCGGTTTCTGAGAACATATTTACTTTCTCCTTCATCGTGTGTTTCATATTCAACATGTTCAAACTCTTCTTTACTGTCGCTCAACTTTCCCTTTCATTTTCTACTTCTTCTACTATTATATCTTGTTTAATCTCAGCAATTGCTTCCCCTAAATCACTACTTGGTCCATCTTCATTCAAGAATATCACATCACGCGCAAGAGCAAATTGGTTATTTTGCGGGTAGTAAATTTTATAACCCTTAGTGTTATCGTCATAGCCAACAAAGACACCACTTTGACTTTTTCGGTCTAATTTCCTCCTTTTTTCTTTTAGAATTTGCGTAAAACCTTTGCAATCAAAAACTTTAAAGAAATGTACAGTACATAAACTTCTTTGTTGAAACAAACCTCATAGGGTGTTTTATCTTTCATCGAGCTCTTTGCTGTATGATTCAAAACAAAAACACTTGCATTAATGGCTTCGGCCCAATACTTTTTGTCCATGTTTTTTGCAGCTAGTATGGTTACACAACATTCAACTACAGTACGCACGTCCCATTCTGCCTTTACATTCTTCTGAGGATTATACACTACTGTGTGTTGGTGCCTGACTCCGTGATCTTCAAGTAGCATCTTCATTTCTTTGTTCACAAATTCGAGCCCATTATCAGTTCTTGTACCTCACCTCCCAAATTTATCCTGGCAGTCTTCAAATATGTCATCAATTTTTCTTTCACTTCGGACTTCTCCTTTAAGAAAAATACAATTCGGTAGCAAGAGAAATCATCTCGGTTCAGAATCATGTACCTAGGACCCTCCTGTAGATGGCTCTTCAAACGGTCCACAAAGATCGTTATGAACCAATTCCCCAACTTTTGTCGTTTTGGGTGTGCTTGCTGGAAAAGGTAGACTTGCTGTTTACCATATATACATGATTTGCAAAAGGTGTTTTCGACAGGCAAGTAATCCACTTTGTGTGACTCAAGGAATTATTTCACATGACGAAAGTCTTGGTGAGCCAGTCGTTCATACCACTCAACTAAACTTTCCCGTTTGGTTGCTGAAAAATTCATATACAACATGAAATCATCAAATTGAAAATTGGTTTAAAGAATTTTCCATGTCTGCTGGCTGTTGAACAGATTTTTCCCACTTTGTCAACAAATTTGCAGATTTGTTTATCAACAATCAAATTATGACCACTATCAAGGGTCGAACTAACCGAAAAGAGATTAACTTCAAGTTCCAGGACAAATAACGCATCATATATTACACTAGGTAACCAGGTATTTCCATCAAAGGCATCAAAACGGATAGTTCATATTCCTGTGACTTTAATGGTTGAGCCATCTCCAATTTTAATTAGTTTTTCAACTGTTAATATGTCAACATTTTCATAAAGTTCCTGCATGCAACACATACGCTCACTGGTTCCGCTATCTAAGAATCATTCAGTTTTATCTAACTTGGTAGTACCTAAAAAGGCAGATGATATGTGCATTAGTTCTAGTGTCTTTAGCTTGGCTTTCTTTTTCCTTCCTAAAACGGCAGTATTTTTGTATATGACCTTGTTTTTTTTACAATAATGGCATACTTTGGTCTTAAAACAGTCTTTACTTGCGTGGCCTACCCTGAAACAAATTTCACATGGGATGGACTTTTTATTTCTTTCAAGGTGTAATTTGGCAACTAAGGCATTTAAATCGCTTGCTTTGTCACGAGATCTGACACGCTCCTCTTTTATCAACAAACGGGCAATCAACTCATTTTTAGTTTTGTTTTATTTAGTAACTGACTCCCACACTGGTATAAAATGATGGTAAGGTTCAGAAAGTGACATTAAAATTTTTGTGATAATCATGGTATCTGGAATACTCTCACCCAATAAAGTCAATTTGGAAGTAATACATTCTATCTTAGAAGCAAAAGCAACAATTCCTTCAACTTCATACAAACAATCATAAAACTTTTTTTTGTGCAGTAAGTGAAGTGTAACCTCTGAGCTTAGATCATAAATGGACACAAGTTTGTCCCACATCGCCTTTGCAGTAGTACAACTTAGAAAATGTAATAAAGGTTCTTTAGATATTCTACCTACAATCATTTCTTGCGCTTTAGTATCCTTTTCATTCCACTTAGCTAAATCGGCACCTTCCTCTTCAGGTTTGACCTCAATTCCTATGATGCAGTCAAGAATCTTGTTTGATCTTAAAATTATCTTTACTTGAAATTTCCAAATTTCCCAGTTATCTTCTCCAATTAGTTTAGTCACTGATTGATTATTTGCCTCCATGATTGTACCAATGTTACTCTAACAACTAAAGTTTACTTTCACCAACACAAAAAGGTTTGCATTGAAACTTCCAACTCACAATATATTTCCCAGCCTCCGATTATTTCCTCAATGTATTGGGCCCATAACCTGTTGAAGACGTGTAATTAACCGGAGTAGTTTTATTAATTTCAACTTTATTCTTTAAATCAAATGAGTTGTAATTTTTACACAAAGAAACATATTTTATTTTTCACACACAAAAACAAAAACTCCAAAACAATTTTCTTAATAAGAATAAACAAAATGTCACCAAACAACAAAAAATGAATCACCCCAACAATTATATTTATCGAACTTTCACTATGCCGAAATATTATGTTTTCTGAAACCAATATACAAGCTAATCACCAACTTTAAATATAAGGAATGTAGTCTTGGCAAACTATAAACAATATGGATGATAGCTACATTTTTAAATATATTAAATATTGTATTCGTATTTGTACAGTATTACCTGTAAAACTTAATTGTATATCCTTCCTTTAATGTAAATGTTTCTTCAGGCAAGTGTGGTATTATACTTCACTATTTTCAAACAATAACACTCATCAGAGACATGTTATCGCATAAGAACATGGAAAGAAACCGTTAAATCTGTGTCCCCTCCCCTCTAGTCAACCCTCCCTTCCACCCCCACCCCCCCACCCCCCAATGAAGCAGAGGATATACTCGAGCGTCACGCTTTGGTCCTTGGTAATGCGTATGTTTATGTCCATCCAGTATAATATAGAGATCACTGGATCCAGATTATCTAGCGTTAGAGCCAGTATACAAATTTATTAAAAATTATTTATTTATAATAATAAAAACTAATATGGGATTAAATGCAAAATTTTAAAAAATAATTTAATATTGTGTAAAAAATTAATAATTAATACAAGCCCTAACATCAACATATCAAGGTCAACAATAAATAATATATATATATGTTTCTTGTATAGACCTCAATTTTGGCTGTGGAAAGTGACAGCTGATAAACACATGTTTTTGCAGATCATGTGTTTCGGCGTAGGGATACATAATTTGGTCTGGTAACTTTTCAAAGCTGTGAGCTGTCTGTTGTTAGCTGTCAGTCAGCACCAAAGAAGCTATGTGGGGACTGTAGTTGCAATATACAGTTAGCTATAGGCTAACAAAATCTGTTTACAAAATAAGTGATGCACTTGTTCGAATAATTAGCACGAACTGTGAACTAATGCTAATGGTCTGAACAGGTTTTTTTTATCCTTAGCAACAAATATAAAATCCATGACTTTTTACAGAAATCATAACAATAAAAAAATAATTTTATCTCACGCATCTCGTGTTTAATAAGTTTCCGTTAGAAGATTTCACACTCCAAGTGTCCCAAAAGAAAACACTAAATTATTGAACATGCTTTAGAATGATCTCAAAAGGTTTGTACAATATAAGACGGTAAAACGCAGTGTTACAACCTTTAACGGAATTAATTTTAATTTAACAGGTTTGTATATTAATTTAACTTTGGTTTTGCCTGTATGTAGGGCTAGTTTTCAAAGTGTGTGTTATCAAATAGGCGGTGGTTTCTAAAAACAGCTCAACACAAATAATCTTCGTTTCTGCAATCCAGTAATGTTTTCAAATAATATGTTTTTTATTCAAAATATATTTTAGTGAAAGCCTTGTATACCTACTAACTTTTAAAACAGTTACTATTTTAAACTAATTTATTTAAAAAGAAGAAAACAAGCTATAAACCATTCTTGATAAATCAAATAACTTTTACCTAAACGATGGTTTGTTTTAAACCAAGGACTAAGAATCAGTAGCGTATCTAGTATTTTGGATTAAATTGAAGCTAATCATGGGGAAAGGGGGGGTCATGAGGGGCTTGAGGCTCACCAACCGTAGTCTACCCATATCCAAAGAGAAAATAAAATATGGATATGGGGTGGGTATGATGACCAGTTAAACATTGTGAGCAAAAAAAAATCAAGTGCCACACCTCCTTGTGTTGATCCTCCCTAGTAGTCATAATTGATGGTCTTGCAGTCTAGGATGTGGCCTAAGTCTTGAAGATTGCAGCAGGTTCCAAATCTCCCAGTTTCAAACGCTGTTCCATCGGGGAGGTGTACAGTGGCTAGACATTTACCTATTATAAATAATCGGTGATTTTTGTGACATTAGGCCTATGTGACAGCTAGGCCAACTTTAATTTAGGCCTATTTATTTATTATTTTGTAAAATTATCACGTTTATAATAGTAAAAATATAAATGATCAAGTTCACAAATACGGTACCAACAAAAACCTTCCGAAAAAAAGCTTCTAGGTGTATATAATGGTTTTAAAATTTTGCCTCCCTGAAATTTCATCTTGTTTGACTTTGAGTGTATGCCTCCTCTTCCTCCTCTCAAGTAAATGTTTGGGGTAACCCCTGAGATAAAAAAAAGGGTACATTTTAAAGATCTAAGCCAGCATTCCCAAAATGCAATATTTATTTCTCAACCTCTTTTTTTATACCTACAATTTTTAAAACGGTAAAGGTAATTTTTTTTCAATAAAAAATTCACATAATGCAATATTTCTTTCCTTTTCTTTTATACCTGAAGCTTTTAAAGACAGAAACAAAATATTACATTACAAATGATTGTTAATTTATACCAGAATATTATATAAACTATAGCAATGACGAGGCCTGATAGTATTCAATTTAAAATGAGAAGTTTATATATATTTAATATTAGACATTCAAATTCATACAACTGGGCATATGGGGTATTTCACGATGCCTATTAATAATGAGAACAAAGTAGTCGGTCAGACCTCTGATAATATTTTACAGGTACAGGGCACCGAGTATATAGCCATATCCTCCGCTCTTCTTTTCCACTCCATTTTGTGTTCAGGTAAAGGGATAGTTGGAAAATAGTTTACACCCACTGTCTATTTATTTTACTTTCTTCATCCATTTCGTCGATTGACAAACATTGACTATTCTTTATTATGTTTATGTTAAAGTGACTCCTTGTCACCTTATAGACTTACTAAAAACCAACAAAAAATATGTTTTCAAAATAGATAGAAGATATAATGTTTAAGGTTTGAGCGAAAGGGAGTCCGTAAGGGGTGACACTTCTAAAAGATCACACCTTGTCACGGACTGATAGTATCTCATGGATATAGAAATAGCATCGTGGCAGTCCGGTGTAGTTTGAAAGATACTCACGTGCGCGCTTGAACTTGTTTAGTAAACCCATATGCCTGATGCGCTCTGCCTCTCCGCCAGTCAGGATCATCTTCGAACATACACCTCCACAAACGTGTCGATAAATCATCTGGATTTAGGACGAATAATTCAGTATTTCTGCGGGGGCTTTGAGACTAGTGAAATATTTCTACCAAATTAAAAAAAATACAACAAGATTTAAAATCAAATATTTTAAAATGGATAAAACTATTCCAATGATCTAGTTTCCCTGTTGTCAAGTGAAGAATTCAGAAACCCTCACTACGATGAGATTCCTCGTTTGATTATATTATAATATTAAGTCCCGGATAATCGGTTATGAGATGGGCTATTAAGGTTAAGAAAAGCAAGTTATTTTTATGTTTGTTCTTTTATACAACGAATCTCAGATCTAAATAAATAAAATAAAGGGCAACTGATATTATAAAGGTAAAATACTGTGAGACCGTAAGAGAGATATACCAACCAAGCTATACCAACCAAGCGGCCACCACCATTAGCGAAGCTAGTGCCAACATTTGCGGATGGATGGTGTTATGTGGTCTGCACAACGAGCCCTCCGCCGCCATTAATCTCAGTTTTACTAACTATAGCTGCTACTTATTTATTCAAGTAGCTCCTCATTTGTCCTCGTGAGGTTAGGTTTGACCCCATTCCAGACCCACTGCTTCACAGATTTTTTAATAGCCGGGAACCAAACCTGGGACCTCTGGATCTGTAGCCATAAACTCTGACCACTAGACCACAGAGGTGGTCATAAAGGTAGATATTATAGTATTTTATAATGTATATTACCTGTAGTCGTTAAATACCAAAATGTTCTTGGCAAAATTAATTTTAAAATAATAATTCCCCTAGCCATACGTCAAGACTTTAAAATAGTCCTAACCTTGAACCACTTTTATTTTTTATAGATTTGTCTTTGCAATTATGTGTTGAGGTATTCCATATTTTACTACTCGTATTGAGATATTCACAACACGCATTTATTAGCTGTGGGTAACTTTTTTTTTTCAAAATTAATCGTTTGCATAAAATATGGAAAACTATCTTAAATTCACCCAACTTGATTGAATCCTTACGTTTCAGTTAAAAATCAGAAGTATAAACTCGTATATCAACTCCACTGGCCAAAAACTTTTATTATCAATAATAAAAAATACCTCGGTGAGGTTTATAATAAGCATATCATTTTTCCCTCTTTCTAGAATTTATCAAGCAGTTACTTTTATCCATTTATTTTATCTATGTGAACTAACTGCTTTTTAAGTTTAGTTATAGATAATCTAATTTTACCAAATTTTTCTTCATAAAAAAAGGACCTGGTTTTCTTGGCCTTGTTGAAATAATGTGAAATGATTTTTTTTTAACAAATTACTACTAAGTTTTTGTATGTTGTTAATCTGTGGCATTTATTATGGATGACCTGTGAGGAAGAACCCTTTATTATTCTTGATTCTGTAGTATACGTGAATATTCACAATGTCACTTTAAATTAAATACAATAGATCGATATTTGTTTGAATATCTATATCGATACTTATTAGTTCATCTAATTTAAACATTGATATACATTCCTAAAAATGTTTGCTATATTATCAAAAGATAAGAATAGTTAAGAAAATATAATTAAACTGGGACATTTATTGGAATAAATATTTTATAAGGTAAAATAAATGTTTGACTTGGTGGAAAGTGTAGAAACTAGTCAAAACATTTATAAAATAATAATGTAAGTCAATCAAATAATGTGTATGATATTTTTGGCAAAGCAAAATGCATGTGCTATAAAATTGTGAAATTTACAATATAAAATATTCACAATTTTTTATTAACTCATTGTTGGATTATGATAAAAAAATATTTATATTTTAATTGAATATATTTAAAATATTTGTAAATCATAATAAAAGGTTATATTTTTTTGAGCATTGATATTTTCTTATTTGTTTTTTGTCCCATATTCCTTATTAATGGCACATTTAGTGACGACTAGGTTCAATACCCGCCTGTATTATTCTCAGGTATAATAAATTGATGCATGTAGTGATTCTCACGTCATATTCGTGAAAATACTTTAAATATTTTCCATAGAATTTTATAAGTGAATGATATTTTCAATGTATTATTCTATATTCCAATACATTTTCTGATTGAAATATATTTTCTTAATTAATATTATAATTACGTTCCTCACTAAATTATTAAAATGTTTTTTCAAAAACATGTCAAACAGGTTCAACATTTTATAACTCTATTTAATGAAGTCATACAGTACAATGAGTTTCACTCAAAATTCCGTTTTTTTACATAAACATAATAATTATAATAACTATAAGTAGTTTATTAAATTGTTAAGCTGACAATTGTGTAATTTTTCACGTATAATGTTTTAGTATTATTTTGGTAATATTCATTTTAGAAACTAACCTGAAAAAGTGCATGGTAATAAATAGGACTCGGATGTTTATGACATATGATATTCTTTGTTTCACTTTCAATTTAATGCTTATTAAATTATAAACATTGTTTATGCTACCCTGGCTTCAAAACACTTTTTATTTAGCATATAATTGCTTGTTTTGAGCAGTTTTCAATTTTAGGTCATATTTCCACAATTTTGGGGGCATAAAGTCATATGTAAATTCAAATTACCTACTTAAATAATTGTATATTTATAATTCCTATCAAAAACAATACGTACTTTGCATTTTATATTAAGCTCAATGTTTTTATTGCATAAATATTTTACGACCAGATTACTTGTAGGTAAGAATCATATCTGGTTTTGTTTGCTCAAAACAGATTCACTATTCCTGACATCTTCAAGTAGTCTATCTATACCTGTTCGATAGATACCGTATATGGAGAAACCCAGGTAACAATAACTTTGGAATCTTTAAGGGAGGTGGTGTCACAGACCACGTCGTAAGACTGTCCCTCCCCACCTCCCTTAATTCTTGTTCTGCTTGTAAAGGCTCCCCTGATTATATTTAGAGTGTTTCTGTAAATTAGCTGTGAACTTGTGACCTAATCATTCAGTGAGATACAAAACCTGTTCAGTGTACATTCTATCTGCCCAGATTTTAAGCATGCCAAAAGCTAGGAAATAAAATAGTGTGAAGTTGAAAGATTTAGTGAAAGAATTTTATGGACAGGAGGTTAATTTAGAAGTGATTGATTGAGATTGTTCTGTAATGTATGTATCATTAATTAAAGGTTTGACGACTAATTTCTTTTACAGCAAGTTACTTCCTTGATTTGAGGCATATTTTTTAATAATATTCATTATCATTGACATATATTTTTAAGAGCATATTTATTCATTTTTAGGTCATATATTAGTATTTTTAACGGAATATTTACATGCATATTTAGCTTTTTATAAGGTCACAAACATCTGAGTCTTAGTAATAAAATTATATATAGCAAGTTTTAAAACACATTTAAAATTACATTAACAACAACAAACAATAAATTTACATTACTTTTAAAAACCAACATCTCGAATAGTTACAAATAATTGTTTCCTCCTAGCCTGAGCATGAACCTTTTAAACAATTATGTCAGAAGAAAATGAAGAGGTAAGATATATATATATATATATATTTTACATGACCATATAACATTTGAAGGTGAATTAACATACACAACTGTCCACCCCTAAGCAATGGAAAGGAGGTGAGTCGAGCTTATGAGCGGTGCTGCCATCTACCAGAGATTCTTGTGAACTTCCTCTTCCACTAACGATAACTCTACTACTATCATTATCGGAGGCGAGAGAGCCATGGACCTTAGCGACAGTGTCCATGGACATCCCTTCAACTCTGTGACTCGACGAGTCACCATTTTGAGCGACTTTATTGGACGTGCTGCCATCTAGCGACCGACCTATGTAAGTGTGACGTTCTTTGTGAGCCATGGTGCCCTCTAGCGACAGATCCTCAACGCTATTGTGCGCTGAGTAGTTTGGATGCTCTGTGGTGGGCGGGCCGTACTGTTGCGGGTAGGGTATCCTCGACGGCGGCTGTCGGAAGGGTACGGCCGCGGCGCTCTGCGTTGAGGAAGAGTCCAAGTATTGTTGGAAGTGGTGAAGAGGGGCGTAGCCCCCGATAGATGTGGTGGTGCTTGCGCTGTACATGGCCAGCATGTCGCTGTAAGAGGTTGTGGAGATCTCAGGGGTGGTTGACGCACTGCGGCTGGCGTGGTGGTGCGCCGCATGTGCGCCGTCACTACCGACGCCACCGTAAGCCATGTTGAACAGGGCCTCGGGGTCACACACGAATTTATAAACGTAGCGTTCACCTGTGAGAAATACAGATAATGATGTTTGTTATGCTAAATATGATTATTTTAAACCTCTTTTAATATAGTTGAAGACCGCTTCAATGTCCAAATGATCTAAGGATTCACTCTAGTGTTGGACTGGCCTGCTGAAGACGGGGAGGTCGGGGTTAGAATCCCGGTAGGGTCTATTGAGAGTTATTTTTTCCTGAATGGTTTACCGCTCTCCTTCCACGCAAATACGGGTAGATTACCTCTAAAATGCTTCCTTCCTCATCCCTAAGACATTAGATCATTTACTATATTTGCGCAAATTCTGAACAGGTAGTAAGACACGGTGATTAAAATATATTGAAAATATTAAGGACAATAAGGCACAGAACTACGGAATATGCAGACAAAACATAAGTGTGTAACTGAGTGATGTCCTTAAATGCCAGTTCTCACTAAATATTCGTCTAGATAAAGCAGGTTTCTATTAATTTACTTTGGTCTCAAGAGTATCCCATTTCATGTTTAATGTCGGTAAAAATAAAGTAACTGTACCTGTTCGTACAACTTTTTTAAACTATACAAATTAAAATGTAAGATTTTTAATTGTTACTATAGAGCTTCCGTTTGGGCACTAGCACTTTTTTTAAGGCCACAACAAAACCGTTGGGATAAAGAATCTTGTATACCTAAAAGCTAAACTCTCCAAAGAAGTCTACAAACTCTTCTTGAAAACGGATCAATGTATTTTATTTACCTGCCACCTTCTGCATGATGCCCTTCTCGTAATAATACCTGAGTGAGCGACTCAGTTTGTCGTAGTTCATAGCTGGACGGTTCTTCTGGACGCCCCACCGCCGCGCCACCTGTAAACACACAAACAACCCCCATCTCAAGAATAAAATAAAACATAAACATTACTATTAATATATGTCGGACATCAAGCGATTATGGTGAAATAATAATTGTTAATACGTTCAAAAAACAAAAAAACACGAGCACAACAGAATTGTGGTCACGTGACAATATCCTAAACCAATTACAAGATTTCTAAGACATCCACTTAAATCACTCACATTGACTTGATGCAATTTCAACTTTATAATATGACAGATTTTAATTTTGTTTTTAATAACTTTATAATAAGCGAGAAAAATCTGTTTAAAATTGTATCATTGGCCAAAAAGGCAAAACCTTTAAATTATTATTAGCACCGCGTCTTACTAACCGTTCGGGTTACACGCACTTACGCTAATGTGTAATGGTAGGGTGATTGTGAGATGAAATGGAGAGCCTACAGTTTAACGTGGGATCCGAACCACGGTGGAGGCCTGATTCCTTACATTCACAAGTTGTGATTAATACACGTCTTGTCGGAGGTGAAGAAAGGGTTTGGCAATCAGATAAATCTGTGCTGGGACCGAGGATTGAACCCCAAACCCCCAGTACAGAGATCTGACACCTTACCCCTAGACCACCAGGTCACCACCTGACCTTTAAATGAATCGCTTACCTAACTTTTGTGGTCAGAATAAAATAATCAGGCGTATAACCTGAACGGGTAGTAAGAGGTGGGGGCTAAGGAAATCATGACCCACAATGGTAGGCTCTTCCTCTAAATTTTGAATTAACTTAGTCTGGACCCGCCTCGGTGGCGTAGTTGGCTAACGCGCCAGTCGTGTTGAGCTCTACCGCCGAGGACGGGGAGATCGAGGTTCGAATCTCGGTCGGGTGAACTGGGGGTGGTTTTTCCTAAATGGTTTTCCACTCTCCCTCCACGCAAATGCGGGTTCACTTCCTCTAAATTCAACCCTCCCAATTCCTAATCCATTAGCGTAATTAGTACTTAGGCGTATAACCCGAACGGGTAGTAAGACGCGGTGCTAAATATTATTATTAACTTAGTCTGTGTTTGAAGTTGACAGGGAGGTTTGTGTTTGAATCCTTATCGGGTGTACCGAGAGTGTTTTATTTTCTCTAAATTGTTTCCCACCCTCTCCCCACAAAAATTCGGTACATTTCTTCTAAATTATGCCTTCATCATTATAACCTCATTAGCGTAGTGTATATGAGTAACTCAAACGGGTATTAAGTTATGGGGAAAATAAATCTTTGTCAACAACATCTGCTTGGGAGATTCAATCAGATTTCAAAACCAACCGCTTTGAAGGCGCATGCGCTATCTAGATATACAGTAGCCCCATGGCTTCTTTGGTGCTGACTGACAGTTCACAGCTGACTTCTGACAGCCAATATTTAGGTATATACCTAAATTTTGACTGTCAGAAGTGACAGCGGCTAAACACATATTTTTGCAGATCATATGGTTCAGCGTAGGGATACATAAATTGGTCTGGTAACTTTTCAAAGCCGTTAGCTGTCAGCTGTGAGCTGTCAGTCAGCACCAAAGAAGTCATGGGGCTACTGTAGATATACATAGGCTGAAGGATATATATACTTTTTTACTATTTGCTCCAAGTTTTACTACCTGTATGGGCTATTTGCAGATTTTCTCTAATGAGGAGGAAGATATAGTTTAAGGAAATGTACCCTCATTTGCTTGGAGGGGAAAAAAAATTTCTCATACACCTGACCAGAATTTGAACCCCTGTCTCTGTCAAACAGATCAGACAAACTAGAAGTTTAGTCCACGTGACCACCAATGCGAGCAAGGCCGTAGCCAGCCAACAATTTCAGAGGGTTGGGGGGGTTTGTGGGCACATTCCCCAATTGCCAGAAGCCAGAAAAAATTCTAAAGGATAAACAGTTCTAGAAGCTCTCTTAAGTGCTTTTTAGTGTAACACAGCCCCCTAATTTGTACTTGTATCTTAATTTTGATATTTTTTGAACCATAAATAAAGCCATATATATTTTGTCCATATAATTTCGGAGGGGGTTTTAACCCCCAAAACGCTCCCCTGGCTACGACCTTGAATGCGAGTGAGTTTAATATTGAAACGTTATATTTGTCGTTTGTTGGTAGAACAAAGAGCGTGTGGCGGTCATTATCCACAGAGACCCTCCTAGAAGGGGTGGATAGAGAGAACACGAGAGAGTGATAGTAACTTGGTATTAAGATGTACCTCCCTCTACCCCTGGGTGTCAAAACTTGATGGAAACTTGTAAGGTAGCGCCAACAACAAGGATCGATAACCATTAAGAAAAGCTATTAACAAGTCTGGTGTTGACTACCGGAGACAGGCTCACAAGGTGTTCCATCTTGGGGCCCCACTCAGAGGTCAATATTGCAACCACCCGCATCGGTGGGCACGTGGTCTAAATGTCAGGCCCTAGTTTGGCTTATCGGTGAGGGGGATGTTCCGACTTGCTGTACTGAGGATGTGTTTCCCGATCTTTCTCCACGTAACTGAGGGTACATTTTATATAAAAACCCAATTTTTTTATTTCCCATTAGAGTAAATATTCGAGTAGTCCAGACCGGTAGTAAGATGTGGGGACAAAATAAATTACATCTATGATTTTAATTAGAATAATTAATAATACTCGTCTCATAGCTTACTTTTATGTCAAAGATAATTTTTCATATTTGATTTGGTTTTTAAAACAATGGCAAAGTATGCGTAGTACTTCTCAAAGACATAGAGTTACATACAATTTCATTCCCCACCCCCTTACTCCACCACACCGCAATTAATTCGCATAAAACCCATTCAAGTTATGAAGTAATGATTTTATCAGTTTAAATAATAATTTTCGATAAAATCATTTGAGTTATTTAAACAGTAATCTTACAAATGGAAGGTGGATAATTTCTCGAGTAGTAAAAGTTATGTAAAAAATCATAGTTTTCTTATATCATAAACAAGATATACTCAATTCTTAGCTAATAACTTAAGAATCAACATACATTTTCCTAAATTTTTACTCCTCTCCCTCCAATCAAATTGAGGCAAATTTCCTCTAAAATTCTACCTTCCTTAACCTCACACCGATTAGTCTAAAGATGTGGAATTTAAATTGAACGTAAAAAAATGTAAGTAATTCAAGTTTTAAAGTTTACTCTTCAGTTAAATTCATCTCGAGGACATCAACCCTAGAAACGTTGTCAAGTGAGTTACAGTAAAGCAATGACAGCGATTTTAGTTTTTTCTTACATTCACGTACCGACCACAGCGTTTGGTAGTTGAATATGTCACTGACGGGGGTTCCCCAATCTTCTGTATACAATATATGCTTATACTTTCATATTATTAGTCATTGTATCTAGACCAAAAAATTCTGAAGTTTGTGGTAAATCTCAACGAAAGTTCAGACGTTTTGTGAATTTTGTGCAAATCTACAATTCAATACCTTTTTTAAGAGACCTCTTTTTCTTTTTTCAGAACCGCATCTTATTAACCGTTCGGATTGTACGCTTTTGTACTAATTACGCTAATGGTTTTAGGGATTATGAAGGTTATATATATATATATACATATATATATAAATATATAGGAAATGTAACCGAATTTTGCTT
>CABFWO010004148.1:0-21406 GCA_902155825.1 Timema genevievae | reverse complement strand
CCACGTGTGTGTGTGTGTGTGTGTGTGTGTGTGTGTGTGTGTGTGCATACATTATGTGTGTTTGTGCTTTTCTGCTTACCCATGAGAATGGACTGGACAGGTAGGGAATGTATAAGTATAAAAGAGTTGGGTAAAGTGGATTGTTTTTAAAATTAAAAAAAAAAGGTCAAGCGGTATTATCGTACGTACGTTGCTCGTTTTTTTTATTGCGGTTAGTCGTGGAAAAGGAGAATAGTGGGGGGAGACAAAAGAGGAACTTTTTTTTTAAATGTTGCTGAACCGGATGTCGAATATCTGGACACAAACCAACAAAGGTGGAACATTCGAGGGGGGTGAAGGGGTAGCCAAATGACAAGAAACCGCAAGCCGGATTATCATTTCATTGGCAGGCTGGTCCTCCAAAAAAAACCATTGGAAGGGCTTATTTCAGATTCTTTCACCGGGGACCATTTTTATTTCCACTTTTTTTTAGTAATGTCGAGTTTTATTACACAGCCCAAAAGGGATCAAAATTAAAAAAAAAAACTCATAGCAGTAACCTTCTTAATTGAGATTTATTTTGGTTCTACAATCGAATGAAAGAATACTATATTAAATTATGTTTGACCTTTTTTTAAACTACTTCATATCACACGTACTGGCTGTACATGTTTAATTAAGTGAATGGATTAAAGATAAATGAGGTAGCGTTTAGTGTAAATGTACCTTCATTTGTGTAGAGGGAGAGTGGAAAACAAACTAAGGATGATTGCCGTTAGTACCCACGGCCAGGATTCTAGCTCCAATCTCCCTGTCACCTAAGAACTACACTAGATGAACCTGGTGTTTATCACACTCACACACCAATGTGGGTACGAATAGTTATAATAGCAGTTTTCACACAAGTGACTCAGTAGAGAAACAGGATTTTTTTAAATTTATTTCTATAATTTAAAGAAAAGACCATAGGATCAGAGGAGACACACATTACTACTAATTTTGTTTCAGCACCACGTCTTACTACCCATTCGGACTATACACCTATGTACTAATCACACTAATGTATTAGGGATTAGGAATGTTGACTTTAGATGAATTGTACCCGCATTGGCGTGGAGGAAGAGTGGAAAACCGTTTAGGGAAAACCAACATCAGTACACCCGGTTAGGATCGAACCCCAATCTCCCCGTCTTCGGTAGTATAGTCTTTTTGAGAGTAGCGCCTTAGACTATGGGGCCACCGAAGTGGGTATGATTAATTTTACTCTCGCTAATCCAATTAAATGCGGGTATACTTTCTATGATTTCAGCCTTCATCATCCCTAACACATTAGCGTAGTTAGTACATAAATGCGTACAAACTAAATGGGTAGTAAGACGGAGTGCTAAATTAAGTCAAATTTGAGACATAATGTTCCTCAGGTATGTTTTAAAGTGACGTTTATAAATAAAATATCTTTACAAATTGTAGTATCAGCTTGCAATTGCACCGCTACTGTCCATATAATTGAAACAAGACCACTTTGTTTAATAGGGGTATACAATGCATGTGTGAGATAACTGAAATATTGTAAATAGGTATATTAAAATGTTTCAATGAATCAGTCAATTAAATTATATATTGAAGGAGATTTTACTTTAAAGCACAAAATATATTAAGAGGACTTGTCGGTCATTACCACAGAAACACTCATGTAATAAAACAAAATAAATAATAAATCGAAGGATAAATAAATGTAAATACGTATTAAGAGTAGTTATAAATACAAAATATTTTCTTCTATAAAATGAAAGCCCCTTATTTTAATTAATCTATTTATAAAAATTACTGTTCTTTGTGTGCCACTCGTTATATCTATAATACTAGAATTAATCTAACGCATATCTAACCATCTTTACCTAAAATTGACTAATATAAATATAATTGTTTCTTTAATCAATGCCAGAAATGAGGAAATACTTGCCTAATATTCAATCTTTTAGTATCTCAGTGTATTATATTGTAGTATACTAATTGCATTTAGCATGTTTGAAGTATTCTCAGTTGTAACACACTGAATTAATGAATGCGGAAAATGAAAGTCACATTCAATTAGAAGAACACTTCAGAGATATAGGAATGTTTAAAATTGATGAGCATGCTTCTTCATATGAAGAACAAACTGAAGTTGTTACAGAACAACAACAACAAAAAGTGCTTTCTGACTCACAGTTGGTTAGAGGAACTACCAAATACAATTTAAAAGGAGTAATTATATTTGGAAAAACATTAATATAATTATTATCATACATATATCTAGCAATCTCTTGGCAACTAACTTCATCAACACTCTTGATAAAGTCATAAAACTGAGACAGTTCTAGTTTTAAAGATTCATCAAGATCCTCACTGTAAAAACTTAAACAGTTATTAAGCGAAATTTCGTTCATAGTATTTGCTATCAAAAAACTGAAATTTTGATTGAATATTTTTGTAAGACTGTAGAGTGTAGGCGATTATTACGCCCACTCTATAACTTATCAATCATCACAAAAAAATGCTTCTACTTCAAATTTTTTCCGTTCTTTGATAAGAGTCTCATTGTTGGCATTGTCATCTCCTGCATACTTTTTCCTTGGTTGTCTTTCAGATGAGTTAACAAAACCTCTGGGAGAGTTTTCGCTTAATATTTTAGCTTTCTCTTTATATTTTTCAAAAATTAGCTCTTTCATCGACGATGAATTTGGCTAATGACTCGATTAGGCTACAGCCTGTTAACAAGTCTAGAGTAGGTTTATGTAAGCTAGTACTAGCTTTATTAAATCTTTCCAAAATATCATGCCAAAGAACACACATAAAGTCAGACTCAAACTTAATAAATTTCTTTTGCAAAGCTTTTTCCTCCCAACGGGAATCAAGTTTTATTGGTCAATATTCTCGGATATATTACCCAAGGTGCACAAAATGTTGTCATAGTTGGTGAACAGAAATTAGAACGTCATCAAAGATTCAGCAGCAACAACTGTGTCTATTCCTTACAACCTATCAAAAAAAGATACGTGTGATCTCTAGCGATAAACCGAGGAATTATATCAATGATGAACCTACCAACACAGCTAAGCATCGGGAACAGGAAAATTTATTCATGAACTCACAAAAATTATTTAGAGGGAAAAAAAATCTCCTAAATAAGGGCATGAAATGCAGTTTTTGAAGTTTCACAAGACCGGTTAGAATGGTTCAGGAGCCGGGGCTAAGGGCCCGGGACTATAGCCCCAGTCAAAGATTTGGCCTACCAATTCAACAGCACTGCTTGCTTGTAAGATTTCTTGGAATTTTCAATATAACCTTCCTAGGTACTATTTATAGCGACTCTCAGTAAAATACATTTCCCCACCCTTAATCTTGGCGCGATTACTAAGTGGTGCGTAGGACGTCGCTAGGATGGGTAGTAAGACGCTGTACAAAATAGTCATAATAAGTATGTGCACCCCTTACACTATATATAGCTTTCGATCTTTATAAATAAATAAATAAGTTTTCAACTAATCTGTGTTTACGGGGACAAGCTCAAAACATCAACTATCAAAATAATAGTCTTAACATTTTCATTTTCTATTACTACTATATGATGGGGGGGCACTTTTTGAGGGTCCGTGAAAGGGGTGGTAATATAAGGGTGGGGGATATGAGGGAAAGGGGAAAGAGAGGGGTATCAGAGATGAAGAGCCATCTTGCTTTTGTTTTTCCCTGTTGAGTAAAGCCTTTAGCCTTTCTACGGAGCAGAGTAGTTGAACGTACGTCCACTGGGAGCGCTAGGGTTAAAATGACGTTAAAAGCTTTCTACTGCATTATTCACTGATCGAAAGCTCTCTGGCACAAATTTTGATCCCGGCAAGGAAAACAAGATAAAGGTTAGTTTAGAATAAAAAACAACACTCTTAATTTAAGATGGATTATCAACTAAACAACAGTATCACAAAGTTGAGTGTAATGCTGTTGTTTTTCTTCACCGCATACTACGACCCATCCGGAATGTTCACACTTAACAACAATAATGTGATAGTTTTGAAGAAGGTAGTATTTTGAACACATTTACTCGTATTTGCGTGAAGAGAAATTGAAGAACATTTTAATAAAAATAGCAACACCATCACTATATTCAGATAGTATACGATCCTCGACCTATCGAACACAGGAAAACTAAACCCAACAAAGTTGACACTCTAACTTGATTGAAAATCACTCCATTCTATTTAGAAAAATCTTTTTATAAATTTAAAAACGAAATTAGATATTTAGAAACCTGTAAAACCAACCCACTTGGAAAATTTGCTGGGTTTTAAATTAATTTAATTTTTAATATAATTTGCATAGTATTAAAGGTTTATTTTAATACTCTAAAACGAAAGCTTTGTCACAAACATGTTTTAATAATTAATAACATTTATCATAAAACAAAGGAAATACGTATTTATTGGCGCTACTAAGTGTTTTTTGAACACGGTCTCGTAGAGGCTGTCCTGATTTGATTACGCTAATGACATAAGGATGAGAAAGGCTGATTATAGAAGATATGTACCATAATTTGAAAACCCGTTTAGGGAAAACCAGATGGGACTCAAACCTCAGGTCATTAGAAGACTAAATTAGATTAGTTTGACATTTATTTCACGTGCTTGCTGATGTGGCTTTAAAAAATAGTTACTTGTTTCACTTTCTGTCCGGCTTATACGCATATGTACTAATTACACTAATGTGCTATCCGTGAGGAAGGTCGAAAAACAATTTAGGAAAAAACTGACTCAGTTTACTTGACCGGTATAGAGTGTGTGACGCCTCGGACTAAGTAACCATCAATGTGAGTTTTACTAAATGGTTTACCCACATATCGCCGTGAAATGCGTATACATTTCCTGTAATTTGAACCTACTTCATTGGTGTACGGATATCCCTGACGAGCAATAAGATGCGATGCAGGTAAAATTTCTGTGCAGGGAGTGTAGAATCAGATTATTAGCAAGGGCGTAAGGCACTAAGCGAAAACCTTCGCTTAATTTCACGTGATTAATTAAAAAACTGTAGGAAGGGGTGGATTATTTATATTAGAGCATCAGTTACAAAGTGAGTGTAAGGTCGGCTTCCAGCATGATCTGAGGGGTGGAGAGGGGGTGGGGGGTGGGGGCTGAGCACATAACTTTATTGACTAATACTAAGTATAAACAAGACCCGGCTTCGAGACCTAGGAGACATTATACAAAATATATATACTTTGAATGTATGAACCCTCCAAAAAACTATGGAAGCTACAACATTTATTTGGTTCTACTATGGTGTAGCTTAGGCTATAAGATAGGACCATAGTTTAAACAATCAAGGTAAGACTACTTATTACCTTTTAGGGTAGACGGAGTTTGCACAATATAGCCTGAATTTTTTGAAAGAACAGTATCTGGTAGCTATTAAAATTACCAAAACAATTTTAATATATTCATACATAATGTCATGTTATTTTCAACTGTTACTTTTAATAGATACTATCAATACCTATAAAATAACACAAATAATATATTAAAATGTTATAAATGATGACCGCAATAAAATATGTTTGAATTTTCTAAACTGTTATTCTACCAAATTCAGGGTTTACAAAAGCCTTATCATAATTTAACCATAGGAAAACATAGCAACCAGATCCTAGAACATTTATTTACTACCCACATCGGTGACCTGGTGGTCTAGGGGTAAGGTGTCAGACTTCTGTGCTGAGGGTAGAGGATTCAATCCTCGGTTCCGGTACAGATTTATCTGATTGCCAAACCCTTCCTTCACCTCTGACAAGATGTATATTAATCACAGCTTGTGAATGTGAGGAATGACTGGCCTCCACCGTGGTTCGGATTCCACGTTAAACTGTAGATCCTCCATTTCATCTCACAATCACCCTAACATTACACATTAGCGTAAGTGCTTACAACCAGAACGGTTAGTAAGATGCGGTGATAATAATAATAATAATAATAATAATAATAATAATAATAATAATAATAATAATAATAACTACACGCCTCAGTGGGCCAGTGGGCTAAACGCCAGACTCCTCTAGTTTTGCTCATCGGTGACGGGAAGGTTGGGGTTAAACTCCTAGCCGGATGTACTGACACTTTCATACATATGTATTTTAATTGAATTCGAGACATGACACGAAATGATATCACACACAATTGTGACTTTTCACCTCATAATCGTAAAGTTTTTACACTAAAAATATGAATTGTCCTTTCGAGTGTTGCCTTGACTCTCAACATGACTACCTGAAGCGATAACTTAGATTGAGGGATTTAGTTGATTTGTTCTTAGATCTATAGATAGCAGTAGTGAAACTATCTGAGGGATTTTTTAAAAATAATATAATTTATTGGTACACGTGGTTTGATCAAAGAGATATTAACTTGTCTACATGGCAAAGGGGCGATTTAAGACCAATGATTGAGTTTGATGATGAAAGACTTTGAAGTTTGGTAAATAATTTTAGGGCTGTGTGTGGAGCTGAATTTGGAATGTATCACTTCCTTGCGATCTCATTAGTTGAATTAAGTAGGAATTTTGTGAGGAAGCAGAGCAAGAGTATTAAGTAAGTAAGTAAGAGTGAAAGTAAAAAAATTGCAGGATAAAAATGCGATAGGGCGATATGAAAGATTTCTGGGTAAAATATTAAATTTACAAGAGCATGAATGGAATGTAAAATAAATGCTAATGATATGGAAAGTGCTTGGAACATAATAAAGGCGGCCGTAGTTGAGTGCGCGAAAGATGTGGATGGATCTGCGGTGGTGGGAAAATTAAAAAGAGATGCTTGATGGAATGAACCGGTGTAAGAAGCTGTAAGAGAAAGAGAATAAGCGTACAAACTAATGATTACTGTGAAGAGTGAAACAGAACGTAAGAGGTTGTGGGACGGATGTAAAGAGAAAAGATTAATGCAAAGAGAGTAGTAAAGGAGAGTAGGGAGCATGTTATATTAAGATAAATATAAATAATGGAGAAAGCTTTTGAAGGAAATAAGCTGTTTTGATATTGGGTTAAGAGAACAAAACAAGAAGTGTAAGGAAAGGCCTATGGAATTCAGAATAAAAGTGGTGAGATGATTTGGGATGAAAAGGGTATAAGAGAATAATGGAGGGAGCATTTTGAGAAATAATATGGTGAAAACGTAGAGCAATTAATTATCAGAAAATAGAGAAAATGTTATGTTGAGTGAAAAAATGAATGAGGCTGAGGTTTTAAAAACTATGAAAGTGTTAAAGAATGACAAATCTGCAGGCGTAGATGGGATCATTGTACCACTTGCCAGATTGTGTGAGTTGTTCAATGTGTGTGCTGGGATTCCATATGTTCCTAATGGCTGGAAGAATCGTGTCAATATTCCTTTGTACAAAGGCATATGTAGTGAGCGTGAATGTAAGTACTATGGGGCAATTCATTTTTTTTAGTATTCCAGGCAAAGTTTTTGGGAGAGTCTTAATTGAAAGGGTGCGTGAAAAAACTGCGAACAAGATTTGGGGTGTGCAATGTGGTTTCATGCCAGGTAGAGGTTGCTTGGACAAGATATTTGCATTGCAGCGAATGATTGGGAAATTTATGGCAATACGGAAGTGAGTGTATTATACATTCGTTGATCTGAAGAAAGCATACGATCTTGTGAATAGGAGTATGTTATGGAATGTTCTTAGATAATCTGGTGTGGATGCATGATTAGTAAATGTAACTATGGTGGTGAATGATCGAAGTAAAGCGTACGTTAAAGTTGAAAGAAACTTTGAGAAAATGGTTTGACATTGAACAGGGTGCTAGACATGGTTGTTTAATGTATTATTGGATAATAAATGTATGAAGAATGCTTGTGAGGACGTGGTTGGTGTACAAATGAACGATGTGAATGTAAAAATGCTGCCATATGCAGATGATGCCATATGCTTAGAATTAAAGTGTCTCGCAGAATGCATTACATCAGTTGAATGTTGCGACAGGCAGAATGGATCCTCTTATAAATGTATCCAAAACAAAGGTGATAGTTTTTTAAGAGGGCGGATCAAAAAATGATTGTCGGCCTAGTATAAATGGAAGACCGAGAGAAGAAGAGAATGATTTAGTGTATCTGGTCAGAATGTTCTGTAAAAATGAAAGGATGGATGGTGAAATCGACAGACGCGTGAATGCATCTCGGACAGTAAATTTATGTGTTGTATGTGGACTATTGTATAGTATGGGGAGAGGAAAAGAAGGCAGTATATAAATTATGTTAACGCCAACATTGTTTTATGGATGTGAAGCGTGAGATTGTCAGGAGAAACACAAGTGCAAGATGAATGCAATTGTAATGAGATATCTAATAAATGTATATGTAAAATATTTGTATGGGCAATTTCAGTAATTAATGAGTACTGAAGACACGCGGCTTGAAAAGGGAATCCGATTGATGTGTAAGAAGCCTCTTTCGTTGGCTTGGTCATGTTGAGAGGATAAGTGTAGATCAAGTGACGAAGCAAATATATGATGGTAGAGTAAGTGGATCAAAAGGAAGGAGTAGATCATGTAAGACGGGGTTAAATGTTGTAGATAAATGTGTGAAAAAAACTATTAACTATCGCTATTACTATCACTTGGATGACAGGTAACATTATGTTATAATGCTTAGCTTCGATTCAACTCTACTAAACGTGAAAGGTATTTGTTTTCACATTTCGATTCGAGTTGACTAAATGTGAGAGGTACTAGTTTTCACACTACGATTCTTGTCACCCGCCTCGGTGGCGTAGTTGATTAACGCGCTAGTTGTGTTGAGCTCGACTGCCGAGGACGGGGAGATCGAGGCATCGAATCTCGGTCGGGTGAACTGGGGTGGTTTCTCCTAAATGGTTTTCAACTCTTCCTCCACGTAAATTGCGGGTTCACTTCCTCTAAATTCAACCTTCCCAATTCCTAATCCATTAGTGTAGTTAGTACTTAAGCGTATAACCCGAACGGGTAGAAATACGCGGTGCTAAATAATAATAATAATAATAATAATAATAATAATAATAATAATATTCTTGTCGTCTACACAAGAGCAATTTTTATGGAAAGCTACAGTGTGATTTTACCCTCTCTTTTCCTAAATATTAACGTGGCCTGTTTCGGTGGCCGCATGGTCTAAGGCGCTACACTCGCAGTAGACTTAGATTGCCAGTGACGGGATGATCGATGTTCGAATCTCGGTCGGGTATGTTGAGGTTGTGTTTTCCAAAATTGTTTCCATTCTCCCTCTCTTCACCCAAATACTGGTACACTTCCTCTAAATATAACCTCCCTAATCCTTAAAAGCATTAATTTAATTAGTGCATAAGCGTTTAACCCTAATGGATAATAAAGCGCGGTGCTAAAACAAAATCACGTGGCCTAAATTCAAAACTCGGGCCAAAGGCCAAGAAGTGGTAACCATTAAGCCAACTTTGCCAACATTATTCCAGTAAGAATGAATGAAGCTCATAAGGCCGAGATTTTGAGAGCTTAAACCTTTAAATCATAATATTTTTTTATAATAGTAATTATTCTTTAAAAGGTTTAGACACATGTTTGTTAGAGTGCGATTAAAATTGTGTTACTAAGTAAATTGAGAATAATTTTATGTTTAACTAGCTATCCAAAATTTCACATAACAAGGTTCTCTTTAATTACCGTCCATAAATATAATATTATCTTCCATCAAAATTCTTACAAACCCGAAAATCTAGATGAGTTGAATGAATGTTTTAAAGACCTGTGGTCATAATAAAGTGTAGCCCTTTAATCAAAAACTTAATCCTTTACAAGGTCAACACAATTGAGTTTTCAAATTACAAAGTTTATCAAACCAGAACCTTGTTCTTTTCATAAAACCTCTATGAATAATAATACGCTATCAATAGCAAATTGTTTTATATATTTACGGATTGAGGGATAGGGTAACTACTTTACATTGCAAACAAGTGTACGTGGATTACAACCTTTTGCCGAGTAATTAGCGATGAATTTTAATTTCCAAAACCAGCAAATGCGATTAGTGGTTGTGGGGAGTTTTAGGCGGTGCTCGGTGTGGGGTTGTAAAGTTGGGGGGGGGGGAATCCTCCCCCCTTTTCTCTGTGCTTTACAAGGGGAAAGGTAAGACGAGGGAAAGGATCAGATATTTTCATAGAACCATTGTTATTTGGATTGATGGGTTTAAACTCTCACTTCCACTTCTTTTTTTACAACACGGTTCGGTGGCCTTATGGTCTAAGGCGCTACTCTCACAATAGGTCACTACACTGACGATGACAAGGATATTAGGGTTCGACCCTGGTCGGGTGTACTGAAAGGTTTTCCCCCCAAATGATTCCCTACTCTCTATCTCTCTCTCCATGCAAATGTGGGTACAATTCATCTAAATTTAACCTTTATCATCTTGAACTTATTAGCGTAATTGGTACATAAACTTATAGCTCGAATTGGTAGTAAGACGTGGTACTTAAAAAAATTATTCTTATATGTATGCCACTTTTAAAATAAATTGTACAGTGATTAATTTTAACATAAATACATTTACTTAAGAACTCGTAGGATCTGTGAAACTAGATAATATACATTTTTTCAGAAACACTAAACAAAAGAGCATAAATGAAATAATAAACACTTTTACAGAAACATTGAGAAAGAGGAATATCTATGTTTACTAAAGAGCAAAACACTCAATTCCATATTTCATAGTGCTTCATAAAAAAGTTTGCTTATAGCTCAGAAATTATTGAATTTATAAAATATATATTCCCCACTAAGATATTTAGATTTTTAATATACTACATCTTTACAATTAGAATTTATTTTATATCTCAAATAATTACGAAGGTATCATCAAAATTGGAAACTTCCGCTTCTCTAAAGTACACTTAATGCAATTTTCATGAGAAAAAAAGATTTGAGTTTTGGTTTTTAATCTTAAACAATGCTATAAAAAATGTAATCAAAATCATTAGAGCATTTGTTGAGAAAATTTATTTTTTCTCTTTTTGCCCATCAGTAAACAAACCTTAATTTTAGTGTTGGATGTAGAGTTCCTAAAACTCCTCGTGGAAACCCTATGAAAACCCTGAACACCCAGTTTTAGCCTAATCGGTAAAATGGTTTTGGCTTTAGGCCAAGATAGAGACAGATGGACAGACAGACAGACGGCATCACGAAAACCACTTTTCAGTTTCAGGGGGCAAGGCTGTAGCCAGCCAATAACTTCAGGGGGGGTTTTGTGGGCACATCCCCCAATTTCTGGAAGCTAGAAAAAATTATAAATGATAAATAGTTCTAGAAGCTCTCTGAAGTGGTTTTTATTCATGGTAAAATAACCCCCAAAATGCCGAAGGCTAGGAAAATTTCTAAATATTTAACACCTCTAGAAGCTCTCTGAAGTGCTATTTATGGTAACAAAGCGGCCTAAATTGTACTTGTATCTTAATTTTAATATTGTTTGAACCATAAATAAAGCCATATATATTTTGTTCATGAAATTTCATGGGGGGGTTTGAACCCCCAAAACCCCTCCCTGGCTACGGCCTTGTCAGGGGGTAATGAAACGTCCGACATTTATCAAAATCTAGAGTTAATTTCTTTTGATGATCACAATAATTCTCTCTTCGAGGGGGTCGAGAGAAAGTAAAAAATAAATTATTTACTGTAAAATACATTCAGACAATTTTATGAAACTATTTTAATTGATCTAAAATAAAGAATAATATTATTTTGAAGCCACATTAATTTTTACTTTCTCTCAACTCTTTGCAGAGAGAATTATTGTTACCATCAAAATAATTTACCTCGAGATGTTCCAAGTTTCATTACCCCCCCTATAACAAAAAAAGTTGTTCTCGAAATGTTGTCTGTCTGTATCTCAGATTAGAGCTGAAACCATATTACCGATAGGGCTAAAGCTTGTAATTCAGGGTTGTCATAAGATCCTCCCACTCCGAGTTTTTTTTAATTAGATCTCTAACCATAAAATTAAGGGTAATTTACTAAAGGGTAAAAGAGAAAAAATAGATTTATCAAAATCTACTTTAAGGTTTTGATTAAATTTTGTATCTATACACTGTTTAAAATTAAAAACAGAATAGTAATTTTCATTTTTAAATGAAAATAAATTTGAGGGTGATATACGTAGGCAGAAATTTCCAATTTTGACCATATCTCTACAAGTATTTGTGATACGAAATAACTTAGCATTTAAACATGTATTAATAATAAATATAAAACTCTTCTGTTTGAAATATTTTTTTATTAAATCCATAATTTCTTAACTACGAGAAAATATTTTTTTTTTATGGAGTACCTAAAAATATCAAATTGATTGTTATGCTCTTATGTGGACAGATATGCTTTTCTTTACTAAAATTTTATGTAATATTGTGTATTACTTTCATGTATGCTATTTGATGGAGTGTTTCTGCAACCATGTATATTATTTTAAGATTAAAGCTACAAGAAGTCTGTGTGGCGCACAGTACCATATATTTTCTATCACGTCCTACTGCCTAATAAAGCTATAAACCTAAGTTTTTATTTAAACCAGTTGAACATGAATGATGTGATACACATCTTACAACCCATCCGAATATAAGATAATTCCCACTAATATGTCAAAGACGAGTAAAATATATTTAAGAGGAAATGTACCCGTATTTGTGTAAAGGGTATGTGGGAAACCATTTTGGGGAGAAACCACTGCATTACAGCCAACCAGGATTTCAACCTCAACCTCCTGGTCAACAGCAAACTAGATAAGAATAGTTCACATGCCCACCGGGTATATCTTCTATTCATTACCAAAGCTTATACTTTCTTATTTGTTTAAAGCACTAACATCTTTGCGTTACGATATATAAATATATATTATTAGCACCGCGTCTTACTACCCGTTCGGGTTACACGCACTTACGCTAATGTGTAATGGTAAGGTGATTGTGAGATGAAATGGAGGACCTACAGTTTAACGTGGGATCCGAACCACGGTGGAGGCCTGACATTCCTCACATTCACAAGTTGTGATTAATACACGTCTTGTCAGAGGTGAAGGAAGGGTTTGGCAATCAGATAAATCTGTGCCGGGACCGAGGATTGAACCCCGGACCCTCAGCACAGAAGTCTGACACCTTACCCCTAGACCACCAGGTCACCCTGATATATAAATAACATTATGTCAAGTACAAGAATAAAAAATTATATTTTCTCATTCAATTTGTTGGGCGGGCACTAGAACTAAACGACAAGCTCTTCTACACTTGATATCATCTCTGAGGGAACTGCATGGCTTCTATTGGGAAACAGCGTTGTCATATCATCGTTTTCGTGTGGTCAATATCCCCTTAAATATCAAGCAAGTTTCGCAACGCTGGTTCAACGAGGTTACCAGTTGCTCCTTCCTACCACATTCCGACATAACTGAAAGCGAGAGGAGATTTGGCAACAGTTAACATAGATACTATAATATCTGCAGTTCTCTCAGCAATATTAGTGGGTGTAGTGTGATTTGGTGGTAATGGGAAGTTAGGGTCCAAATTCAGGCCTGTAACACTAAGGAGTGGCTTTTTCTAAATAATTTCCCACGTTCACTCCACGTAAATGCGGTTACATTTCCTCTAGATTCAACCTTCTTTAACTCTACGCCACTGGCGTCAAATATATGGATATCTCTAACGGAAAACAAGAAGTTTTATATAAGTAACTATTTAAAACCCGCTCTAGTGACCTCATGGTCTAAAGTCGGGAAGATCGGGGTTCTAAGCCCAGTTGGGTGTACTGAGGGTGGTTTTCCCCAAATGTTTTTCCACTATTCCCAAATGCAAATTCGAGTACAATTCCTCTAAATTCCAACTTACTCATCCCTAACACATTAGTGTAATTAGTATGTTTGCGCACAACCCAAACGGGTAGTAAGACGCGGTGTTAAAAATAAAAAAATAAACTATTTCGTCTCCAGTCGTTATGTTTTGGCGTCACATCAATCGGATGGTCACGTGTTACTGTACCTGTTGGCGCCAAGGGACTGTACGGTATCACGACACATAAAGGGAGGGAGGGAGACAGAAGGGTGGTTTTAATTCGAGGGGTGAAGGCAGAGAGTAGAAATCATTAATCTTCCTCTCTTTGCCTGGTCATGCCAAGTCACGGGACCGAAGGCAATTTGGTCAGAGTGTGCGCCTCCAAGCTTACAGCGATTCTTTCCTCGGCAGTTCTAAAACTTGGGGGGCGCGACCCATCCTTCAGGATGGCACAAAACTATGTATTAAAACCCAAACCCATGTGTACAAAGCAAAGGCCTCGGTCTTTTCCTGTCTGGTTTAGGTTGTGACGGTTATTTCGGGGTTCTAACTCTGACAAGCACAGAAGTCTGACACCTTACCATTAGACCACCAGGTCACCCATGTGAGTGGAAAAATTAGAAGAGGGTTTTCACTATTCCTGTGGTGAATTTATATTATCAGGAAATAATGGTGTCAGGTGTTTTTTCTTTACTCTATTTGAAAACTAATAATCAATCGTCGTTCGTTGTTTTATACTTTCACTTTGTTGTGTCATCAACCATAATCAATCGCACTTTCAAGAGAATGAAATTATTTGTATATACTTTGTATGTAAACACACATAAACATTTCTTTCGACGTTCGTTAGCGTACTTGATTCACCAGTTAAGACCGTATCACAATATATGTTTCAGATGCAGTGTATTTCCTAAAATAATGCTTTTTAAACCTTACTTATGGGAATTCTAAAGAATTGATCTTTAATTCACCCTTCATATCACGTGTTCTCAAATTAATTAGTTGACAGATCTTTCAAAAAGGTAAAAATATTTAGTTCGAAAAATACACTCGGTTTGTTTTAGATTATATGGCTTTTACTATATAAGATCACTTCCTAAATTAAATATATCTTCAGTATAGATTGTCGGTATCGAATGTCATCCTCCCAGAGATAAGTCACCGCATATCACTACCCTTTCGGGATATACGCATAATTTATGTACTAATTACTCTAACGTGCTAGGAATGAGGATGGTCTTATTTAGAGGAAGAGAGCACGCATTTTAGTAGAGTAAGAGTGTAAAATAATTTAAGAAAAACACTCTCAGTACAGCTGAATGCAATTTTAACTCCACAATCTCTTCACAATCGTCAGCAGTCTAGTGCGAGAGTGACACCTGAGACTAGTTTTTTTTCTAATTTACTATTAGACCCTCAATGGGTTGCGTAATCTGTGCCCATAAACCCTTCACCAGATTGTCTAAATCATCATCATCATCATCATCATCATCATCATCATCATCACCAGCCCTATTAGCAATGAAGTAGCCAGGATTTCATATCGGGAAAGTGGAGGAAGGCTAAAGTAGAGTTCCTCCTGTTCCGATCTATCCTCCTCCTAGACCCCCTCCCCCGTGCAACCAGTACAAGTACACATTGAAAATGTTTTAGATCACGACTCACTGAACTCAAACAAGCATACCATGTTATTATAGACCCAAGGTTATAGAATATTTTCAAGTTGAGATACCGGAGATAAATGCAAAACATATTATCTATTCAAACTAAAACAAACAAAGAACATAAGTAAAGTTCCAAATGAAGTAAGAACAGGCTTAAGTAACTGATTTAGTTTAAGTTGGTAGCACATAGAGGGGGTTAACGTCTGTGAGCCGAGTCCTCGGGGAAACCCCCTGGACAGCCCTCCCCCCCTTAACTGCTATTAAGTGCTAATATAACTTGAAAATATGTCAATAACAGGGTTTTATTTTAGAACAGTATGACTGAAAGAAACTAATAATGATTCTATCATATTTACTTATAAAAATATTACCATTCAAATACACCATCCTTATAAATGACGGTTCTATACTAACAACAACGTGTTTTTAAAAATTGTTCAGATCTCGAGTGCCATACCCCCCCTTATTCGGTTCTAATACCCCTAAAGTTATGGATACTCCCGGTTAAAGGGAGTATATAGAGAACACGAGAAAAAAACAGTATTTTCGCAGTTTTTTCACCAACACATTTTTTGGTTCAAAATGAATCAAATATTGCTCTATACAAAGATATGATAGTTTAATTTTCTTCACATGGTGAAATCAATAGTTGAATATCTGTCAAGGGTGCCCTGAAATTTGATGACAGCATTTTCTCTTCATTTGAAAAGTTCGTCATATAATGCTGGTATGCTCATGACAGATATTCAACAACTGTTGATATCACAATGTGTCTAGAATTAAACTATATAATAGATGGTCATTTTACTTTATTATATCATTTAAATATTTATATTAATGTAAATTATTTAATTTAATATATATGTACTTTATAATATATTATATAAGATGATTATATTATAAATTAAATACTTATATTTACAATATATAAATGTATATATAATTAGTTTTATTTAAATTAATTTACTTATATTAATATAAGCTCATATATATATCATTAAATATAATAATTAAATTTAATATAAAAATTTAAATTAACTAATATATTTAAATATTTAATATTATTAAATTAAATTTTAATATGAAAATATTTAAATCATTGAAATAAAAATTAGATTTTAATAGATCTTCTATAACTATTTATGTATGTGTTGACAAAAAAGTTTTGATATAAAAAAACCCTGCAAAAACATTGTTTTTTTCTCGTCAGACCATTCAGCCACCGAAGTAGGTCGGGCTGGAAGGTAATGCGCTAGAATAGTTAAAAGTATTATACCATGAGGCTATAAATGAACACAATCCTTTCTCTGGCATTACTGCGAGGATTAGGAGCAATAACCACGTTTTAGGTCCAGTTTTTTCCCTTTATTTTGTTACTTTTTTTTGCATGAAAAAATGCAGTGAAAAACTAAACACATATAAATAATATCTTATAAAGTCAACTTTATTTCTTAATTTCGTTGATGAATGGCTTGGTTTGATATAAGAAACGTGAACTAGAAATAGATTCAACTGTATTAGTCATTTCTAAGCAAGAAGGTAAATATGAATCAATTACTTACACAACAGTTAATATTACTAAAAATACAAATAAATATCTTTCTTTCAGCACTGTTCAGAGACATTTCTTTTGACAAAACCCAGTGACAAATGTGGCGTGGTTCCCCCCCCCTTTCTTTCTGACGACAAAACTGCAAACACCATTAATCAAGTAAGTTTCTCAGTAAAGTAATGAATAGGAATGTGACAAGGATTGTCGCATTTTGTTTATTGTTTATTTGTATCAAATAAATAGTGTTCTTCACATCTCTATACATAAAAACTATATAAACTCTACTGACTTACTAAATGGGATGATGATTCACGTTTCAAAATTATCAGGTTCTTACAGTTGACCTGTAGGGCTGGAAACGAAACTTTATGGCGTAGACTCGTAGAGCATCACATTCCACCAAGGATATTAAATGAAATAATATACATTTTTACAGAAACTTTGAGAAAAGAGGAATACCTTTGTCCAGCAAAGAGTATAACAATTAAGTCGCACTTTTCAAATTACCTCAATTATATATATTATTAATATATATTCTTATATATATATATATACTTATATTTCGGAAACTATTGGTTTGATTAAAAATATATATTTAAAATAATTTATTTTTATTTTTAATAGTAATACAACTTTACAATGATAAGTTAAGTCTTATATTAAATAGTTTCGGGAATATGATAAAAATAATTGTAGATTTCCACTGGGGTATATATAAAACCTAGAATTCATTTTAATGAGAAATTGTGGGCAGCAATTTTTTTTAATGTTAATCCGTGTCTAAATACGAAATTTAATCAAAATCACTAGAGCAGAATTTTAGAAAATCGAATTCATCTCTTTTTTGGCCTTCAGTAAACTGCCCTCAGAAAAAATTAAAAAAAAGAATAAAAAAATCCGCCTCTGTTAGGATGTGAGCCATGATCTGCTCTATACTATATGTGTGGAAAGTTTCAACTCTATAGGCCATCCAAGGGCTTTTAGAGGGTGTGGAAAAACACACATAAATATTAGCAAATTATTATATAAGAAATAAGTATTTTTTTAAAATAAATGACTATAGATGTTGTTTGAATACATCAACCATAAAATAATCGCAATAAGAAGATAATTTAGGCTTCAAATCAACTATTTAGCCAGATTGGGTGCCGCATGGTATAAGGCGTCATTCTTGCATAGATTATACGGCTTATAATGGGGAGGATTGGGGTTCGATCTCAGTCGGGTGTGCTGAGAGTAGTTTTTCCTAAATGGTTTTTCCATTCTCCCTCCACGTTAATGTGGGTACACTTCTTATAAATCCAACCTTCTTTAGCCCTAGCACATTAGCATTATTATACAACGACATACATCCCGATCGGGTAGTAAGAAGCAGTGTTTGGAGAAAAAAATAATTATGTGTGTACAGTGCACTCTTTATTGCATGATTGTAAAATTCACATTCCTGTTAAGATGGGGTGCTAGTGAGCGTGAGTTTAGGGAAGAATTTTTGAAGTTTTTACAGCACAAACATATTTGGCCAAAATGAATCAAATATTTCTTCTATAGAAACATATAGTTTAGTTTTCTGCACGTGCTAATATCAACAGTACTTGAATATCTGTCAGATGTGTTCTGGAATTTAATGACAACTTTTTATCTTAATTTAAAAAGTTTGTCACCAAATGCCACCATGCTCATGACAGATATTAAAAAACTGTTGAGATTAGCACATGCAGAAAACTAAACTCTATGTTTCTATAGAAGAAATATTTGATTTATTTTTGCCAAAAAATGTTTATGCTATAAAAACTGCAAAATTAGCACACTAAATTCGCTCTCACTAGCACCCCACCTTAAGTCAATGCAACTGGGCTTGAATGGGCTGCATTGGGAGAGGGTAACTATTACTTCTGAAACATCTATTTGTAAAACAATTTCTATGTTTATTAACTTACAAGCGCTGCTTGCAAGGGCGTCCATGTGGGTTTACCAAATGGTGAATGGATTTGAGTCCCATCTGCCGGGATTTGTGGCACTTCTTCAAGAGTAGATTTCAGGAATTTAACATTGTGAGAGGGAATTTTAGACCATCTGAACATAATTCTGAGCTAATTATTTGAGCTTAAAAAACAAATTCTCGCAACAAAAATGTTTCTAAAAATTTTTACAAAAAATAAAATTTAATTTTAGCTGAACCCATTGAAAATAAATATTATATTTTTCACAAGTTTATTGAAAAGAACAAAATGAAAAGAAAGTTGTCGAAGAGGGAATGGGAGTAAATCTAAATTTTATCATTTTTACTTTTGTTAACTCTGATATTGATGATTATAAGTTGTTAATAACAAATTGCAGCCAAATCCCAAATACATACTTTTTTAAATAAAAATTAACAAAAAAGTAAATAGTGCAATTATTATTTAGCAAAAAAAAATTACATATTGAAGAGTGATAAGGGGGGATGTTGTCCCCCTTATCACCCATCTATGGGCGCCCATGTTTGCGTAGATATATCTTAGTTTACTTCTGTAAATTGCACATTTGAATGAGTCATGTGAGCGCGTTACAAGTTTTTGTTCATATTTATGGGGCTAAGATTTTGTAAATTTGAAGTCATTTGTTGAATTTATAGGTAGTGTCTTTTTTTTTTACAATTTTGAGATCCTCAAATTCCGGGGCCTGTTTATATTTTACACGTATTTATGATATGCCAAGAGATTTTCCGCATAGCCAACCCAAACAATCCCTTCCAACTCAATTTTTCACTTAGTAATAATTTTCCAATCACCAATCATGAGTCAGTAATAACTAATAAGCGAAGGAACCAATAATTACAACGACCAATAACTCGTTCGCCAGATGATTGTTCTCGTGAATTCCCAACGAGACGACTCTAAACGGAATTCGGACGAATGAAATTGCTAAAAACTCATCTTCGTTTTGTTTATCTGCTGAATTATTTTTAAATGAATTAACTCCACTTGGTTTAGCAATTATTTCTGGTGGTCCTTAATAGGTTTTGTAATAATTGAAGCTTCATCTAGAACAGAGTTGTAAGTTACAGTCTAATACATGCATTTTTGGTACGTGGACTAAACGTCAAATCGACTGAGTGTAGTTTTTTCCCCAAATAGTTTCTCAACTTTCAAGCAAATGCGGGTACGTTTACGACAGATTTTATCTTTCCCGTCCCCAAACGTTTAGTGTAATTAAATGCGGATTGTCCATAAGAGTAAAGAGGAGGAGTGCATGAAATAAACTATATAATTTAAACACTATATTTAAGTAGTCAACTTCTAGATTAAAACAAGGTGGATAAAAAAATACGGCCCCATATCTTAAGACAATATATCCACAGCATCTCTCTTTAAAAATATATCCCAAATCCTTCATCATGTATAGTATATATTATATATATATATATATTGCGCGTCTGAGCTACATCATTCGTAGCCCAGGACTGGAAAGATTAGCCAGTATTAATGTACCGTTGCTCAGAGGACGCCCGAATGTACTAATCGTACATCCTTTCCATGGAGACTCTTTCCATGTCCCGATGAGATGAGATCAGGGTGTGGAACCAATGGAAACACTTAAACCTAACTTAAGTCTAATCAACCACACACTGGGGGCCGTTGGTGTGGTTGCCCTTTCGGAAAAAATACAGAAGGGACAAGCCGGTAATCGAACCCGGGACATCTAGGCTCCTAGCCAGGTGTACTAACCACTACACCACTGGGTCTCTTAGCGTGTATAGTGAAACCCCTACATCCAAGCATTACTGTTGTTTCCTGAATTCCCGTAACCCTACAGCCAATTCAAGTTCTTTTTAGCAAATCTATAGATTATTTTAATTTTTTAGCACCGCATCCTACTACCCGTTTGGATTATACGCCTGCGTTATTATTACTCTAATGTATTAATGATTAGGAAGGTTGAATATAGAGGAAGTGTACCCATATTTGCGTAGAGGGAGAGTAGAAAACTATTTTGGAAAATCCAATCTCATTATACACGACCAGGATTCGAATCTCGATCTCCCCGTCATCAACAGTCTAGTCTAACACGAGAGTGACGCCATAGACCATACGGCAACCAAAGCGGGTAGTATTTAAATTAAAATAATAAACTGTCCTTTATCTCTACCCCCTAAAATAGTATCACTCTTTTACTAGTCAAATATTAACTAACAAAACACAACCAAACACAATATTTACAGTGCATCATATTTTAATCAAAGCGTTGAATCATTAAATATTTAAACTACTGACTCATTTGACCACAATTTATATTGACAAAGATAGGCCGATTATTTTAATAATGGTTTATGAAATGAAATTTATTTAAATCTGTATTGAAACACAAACTCCCCCTACCCTTTATTTTTT